>SCLF01051744.1:0-11883 GCA_004367975.1 Mesochordaeus erythrocephalus
TTTTCGATACTTTTATTGGATTACCAGGGACCCAATTAGTCCAGCTGTACTAAAATTTCTGTAACATTTTTCATATAAGCAGCTCACTCGGGAGCCCCCAATCGGCAGAAAACTGCCAGCTCACTGCGTGAGCAGTAGTTTTTGGTCGCTGTGTGACTGTTAAGGGCCTTGCGGTACCGTAAAAACGACCGAATACTATCTATCAGTGTTAACAATAGATAAAAATGGTCGGACATTTACATCACAATTAAACCGCTAAGCACAAGACTCGGATAAAGATACGATCAATTGATTCCATCCGAATTGTGGTTACAATAAATAATGAATTAGGGTTGTGCTTTTAAAGAAAGGCATTGGTCTATCGGTTTGTTCAACCTATTAGAATTCCTTATCATCTAAGTGACAATTGGGACAACTTGATGATGCCGAAGCTGAAGACAATTGCAATCGATTCAAGAAAAATATAAAATGGAACATTTCAAAAAAAAAATTAGTATTCGTTTCCGAATACTAAAAGACTGCTACTGACACGATGAATCAGGTTGAACAGGAAAATCGAAACTTTCCAAAAACATTTCTCGTAGTCTCTCACTTCCCGGCCCCTCCTCCTTCCCCCTTGTGGAGTACAGAATAAGGGCAATTATAAGGGGTGCCGAAAGCGTGACTACTGAAAGTTTAAGTGGATCTCGATAGAATCGAACCGAACCGAATGGTTGCAGAACTAGGATACGTCACCATTACGCTGTGATCGGCTCAATGGGAGACTAATATTTTTTTAATTTTGATCGAGATCCACTTAAACTTTCATTAGTCAAGCTTTTGGCACAAGATAGGGAGAAATGTTTTTTCGAAAAATTCTATTTTCCAGTTTTTCCTGATTTATCGTGTCAGCGTGTTCGGCGTCGCTGGTGTCACGTTTACATCAGTACGTACATATTTCTATTTTTAAACAAAATTATAAATTTCCTATTTTTCATTTTTCCGGAATCCATTGCACTTGTCCTCAGCTTCGGCATCATCAGCTTCGGAATCATCAGTTTCGGCATCATCAGTTTCGGCATCATCAGCTTCTCCCAAGTGTTATAAATATAGTACAATGTGAATAATTCCCGAAAAGTCTAGTCATTAAGGAGAATTAATATTTTACAATGTACAATGAGGTGGAAAATATTGGCACTCGTAGGTATATTTATTGCGCACTGTTTTGTCACGCAGTTTGGAACCCTTGGGTCGCCCATATAAAGGTGACACCTTTTCTTCCTAGTCCGATCACCGGCGTTTTCGAATAATCCTGACTTATAATTGGTCCTCTTCCGTGTCCAAATATTTCCACCCAACTGTATATCAGTTCCATATAAATGGTGCTTCTAGTAATAATTTATAAATAATTTTAGTTTTTCTCTCGACTTTGTTATGTGACTTTTATCATCACCAAACAAATGAGTTACGATCGATACCATTCCGAAGCCGAATTACATACTCTTGGCCCACAAATTGATTATTTTTAAAAGGTTGGTGTTGAAATGTTCGACCATCTATAAACTAACATAATGACTTAAAACAAATGGCTGATGGTGCTTTCAATTTATGCCTCTTTGGACTTGCCCATAAATCTGTAATAAAATCCAGAATATGAATCGCAGTTTGCGATTTATGAACAATGAATTTTTCTTTTATTTAGTCATTAGCTTTTAACTCCTGTGCACCGTTTATGGAACATAACTCCTGTGCACCGTTTTAACCGTTCTATACTTATGACTTATCTCCAATAATATTTCATCTCCAGATCTATGTGTTTATTGTTTTACAAAAAAAGCGAGCAACTCAATTATTATGAAAAAGTTCGTAAACTCTGAAATAAATTTTCTGAGAGAACGTATAGGGCTAGCCAATTTAAATTTTCACTGTCCAATTAGACATACCAGGTCAATTTTTCGAACTAGATTTTCGATTTTATTTTTTGTCCGAATATAAAGTCCGAATAAAGACCCTCATGCGATATCGTAGGGAGACCGGAGTACATGGTCAGTGGTACAATGTGAACAAACGTGTCATGAATTAACAATAGCAAGAGTACACAAACAAGGTAAAGTTAATCTCAGATGCGCAACACGTTAAATGTCCCGTTGTTCATGAAGTTGAAGTTTAAAAAGAAGTCATCACAGTTGAGAAGTGTACTGATTACGGATAAATGAAGGTGCAGCCCACTAATGGTCATTGAATATCCATTGATATTTTTACATGAATAGTAATGTACTTATGGAGATTAGTGTTGTGAATTCGAACTTGGTGTGGTGAGGTAAATTGAGTCAGAGTTAACTAATCAACTATAATTTGACAAGTTCCTATATGGACGAATTCTTACTATGAGAAGACGCCATATTTCTGCTGGGATAACATTTGCACACCTTCTACGGCTTACCAACTATTTATTGAACAAAGGGTATCGCATTTGCTTTCGCTGAGAACGGACTGACACTCATAGTTAAGGTTTGCGGTTTATAAAAGTCGGTTAAAGCCATCCAGAACAGCACATTCGCTGATAGAGTAAATTACGTAGCAAGGACACATCATCTATAAGGCAATGTATTGTATGACGTCGTGGTCAGCACTATATAATCTGCGGAACGGCTTGGTTTTAGTCAATCTGATTTAGGACTAATAAGCTTCTAGATGTTATCTCTCATTTTAACTAGATATACAGATTGTAGCCTGCATATCGATAAATATATCATAGCAAAGACATCCACAGTTGTTATTGATTGAGTTAAAAGGAATACAGTCAGATACAACCACGTTAGAGTGGATAGGACCCAAGTTTACTATGCACCGTCTTTAAAATGTTGATTGTTGGACATATCAAGGTCTATTATCGCTACCAAAACTGGCCCCCAATATAGATACAAATAGTGGTATGCAAGTCTGTTTTTCCAATATCTGGACATTAATAGAATTTCCCTAATGGTTGAATAAGTTACTTGGACTGGAAATACGACGTTTTGAACAGCACTTCTGATTTGTTCGATTTGAATTGTAACCCCCTTATTATATTAATTATTCGAAGTGGTTTAGGTTGTGCACAATAAACAACATAAATTTTCTGTATTATTTTTTTTGTGTTGATGGCAGAATCAATTTTAGGCAATATTTCTCAAAATTACATTAATTTCCGATCGCAGAGCATATAGTGTCCTACATCACTGTGATATCAATGGGTATCATTTTTGGGATTAGCCGGAGAAGCTGTAAGGTCAGCGTCCGCATAAGTTCACCATTACATCATCAGTTGACTTCTTATATTATTATAAATCGTTAATTTGAGTTTCACCCCAAATGCTATTTAACCCGAACGCTGCAGAAACGGTTATAACCCTTGTTGCAATCTGTGCATTTAAACAGGTTCGCTAAACAGGTTAGTCTTAAACAGGTTAGTCGTCCTAGGACACACTTTTTTCATAAATTTAATGTTTTAATTGTAATTTTTACGGATGAGAAAGTAGAGAAAAAGGGACTGTATGAATCTTACACATATAAATCTATACAACCAAAAGCCTAGAATAACCGTTGACGACTACAGGACGACTACCTCACCTCACGGTTCTCGTAAGTAACCACAACCTCATAACAATTACATTTATAAACAACCGGTTAGCTCCACAACCTCACACAACCTCACAACAATTACAATATCTAACTATGTATAATCCTGTTAACGAACAGCCAACTTAGCCAGTCTGGCTAACGATGATATAACGTGCTCATAAGCCATATTGATAATAAATCACATACCAACAAAACAATTACCCTATTCCTTTATACGCGGGCCTCATAGTTAAACCTAGTTTAACGTTGCCTAATCGGCTGGTGCTTATACAATCCATTATCAAACCAAATAAAAAACAGGTCAGCTGTAAATAAATAGTATAATGTCATTTATATATTATCTTAAATTATTTCATTTAAGCCTATTGTAAAAAATAAGCGAACATCGTGAAAGCGAGCATGTGTGCTAGGACATTTTTAACCGCTCTGTGTCACACTCAATTATATAGAGATGGAAGTTACTTTGGTGTCATTAGTTCATACAAATATATTTATCCTTGTCGCGAGAAGATTATGATACAATTTTATGGCCGTATTGTTTCATAAAATGAGATATACTGTTATTTACACTAACTCTCAAGCCCCTAAAAGTGGAAGCTTACCAAGATATTAGCAAATTAACTCCTGTGAACCGTTTGAAGCTTTTCAGGCTCATCGACCAGTTTTTCTCTAAACTGAGAAGAGCTGGGTGAATATACCCCCCATAATTACGCGCGCATCTTTTACTTCCATTCTTAGACCGGAAGTACAAGCCGAAATTCATGTTTTGGAATGAGGGGACATAATGTTTTCGTGGAATAAATTTTAGTCAATAGATGCCCAATCCTACCTAACACATGACAATTGGAAGAGTTTCACTTTTTTACTATTTATGGCAGCTCTGTTTTGCACATCGACGCGTTGGCCAGCATTTCCAAATAAAATTCTTTGGCGCTGATTTTGAGAAGACTCGTGGCCCAATATCACAAACGAAAGTGAACAAAAAAATCGAAAATTTAGGTCGAAGAATTGACCAGTCGAATATCTAAACCGGAGAAATTCCGAAAATAAAGTCGAGTTTTTAGTCGAGTACGATTAACCCAAATTTAGATTTACTTTTCTATACAATTTGAGAAACGAGCCACGCTATTTTAATATGTACTAAGTATTTAAAATTTTATAATATTTACTATATAAACCTCTACTACAAATAATACTTCAAATAAATCGCCCGAAAATGTATATCATTAAGATCAATAATAAAAAGTCAATTTAAAAAAAACATGTATCACATATTTTCACCGATGATAATATTATATATGGTTATATACTAAACAACTACCACAAATAGCAGTGGGGAATAAAATCCTTATACGGATGGGACCTGCAGACGGGGATATTGTACTGAGAGTGTTTTTACCTAATTTCGTCGGGGCAGGTGAGGGACTGTCTTTATTCACGTTTGCGAAGTTTCCTCCTGTTTAATATGATCTAAGAAGTCCCTACTAAATGTAAAATGTTTCTGCATGCAAATATAGGAAGAGTCCTTATAGTTTTATGCAAAAAAAACATTTTTTTTTTGAAAAAATGATAATAATTTAAAAAAACAAAACATTTAATTAATTACTAACACTTGATAAAATACTAACAGAAACAATACATAAGATACCGGCTCGAGGTATATAACTATACCTGAGGTGAGCCAGACCATGCAATTTTGAAACGAATATACTTACCAATTAATTAACATGTTTTCGAATGTACTTGACATAATTTCAGAGAAAGAAATTAATGTGAAGAGACACTCTATGACAGTCGTTCTTCACACAATTCAACAAGGCTCAGCAAGCAAATCAGATAAACCAATATTTAAAATTTTCAATTAATATAATTATTATATATCTGTCTTAATACTGTCCGAATTGTTTGATTTGGCTACGAAAAACTTGAAATACATGTAGTTCAGTTTTCTCTTGAACACCGCACAGACGATAGTTCTCGGATTAATATTGGAAGTTACGTACCATTATGTAGCCTAATTTTTTGGTCAACAGGGGAAGTACTTGTCCAGTTTTTTTACCGCAATTTTCGAATTTCCTGGGTTCACTTTCGGTCAAAATTGACGGAATCGTAAAAAATCTTAAAAAAAATTATCTTCTCGGGCAACAATTTGTTGTGATTCCAGATAAACAAAATATCAATTTCCGGTTTTAGCTTCTAGTTCTGATGCTGTTTCCGGTCTAAACCTAGTGTTGACTGTTAGTTTGTTCCTTCATACTTGCATCTATTATAAATGGATTTTGTAAATGTATTTTGCTAATTGACCGTTCAACATCATTCTTTATGAATTTTAGGCGTCATCGATTTCAGATTTTGTTCAACCCGTTGATTCGATTATATCACACACTATCGCCACTTTCACTTTATGGCTCTGCTTGACATATTTTGTAGATGGTTTTTAATTAAATAAATTTTGTTTGTTCAAATATTTTTCACTTATGAGCTTTTTACAAGATCAAAATTTCTTCAATCCTATGTGTATATTGGTTTACATATTAGATGAGTATATGTACGCACCCAATTTTTCCCGAAGACCTCACGCTCGGCTAAACCAGTTACATGGGTCTATTAGGCCCGTTACTGAGAATTACGAACTGGTGCCATTTAAATTACGATTTTCATTTTTCGCAGCTGTGTGTTGAGTCGAAATAACCACTTTTTAGCACAATTTTGTTCAGCTAATAGGTAACTATAGGCTTATTTCGACAGAGGTTCGGTTTTCGTGTGGAACTATCCATTTTAACCCGTTTGGTATGATCCTACGTTTAAGTAAAAACAAAATACAATTGGGTTTACAATTGTGGGTCTAAAATGACTCTTTGAGGTATACAAAAGTCCGTTTTTATTGTTTTTTTTTCGATAACTCCGGATGTTTAGCCTTTATAATTTACACATGCGGTAAGATACTTTATCTTGCTCCATTTTACATTTATATACACAAATACGTAATAATTACGCGCAAATATGCAACATTTTATAATTTACAAAATTTGCAACTTACAAAATTTGCAGCTTACAAAATTTTACAATTTACAAAAGCGCACGGGAACACGTAAATAGTGTAAGATGACAATATAAATGAAATGTTCTACAGTCCATTCTCATAAATCGGGACGCAAAGGAGTGTGAAAAATTTTACCGATTTATGCATTTTGTCCCGATTTCGGCACCTTAGACTTTTCCAAAATTTCGTGAGCCATGGCATCAAAATCATCACCCGATGGGGATAAAAGTCCCGCAATATCCCAAAAGTTTTTACCGAGTTCCGGGTCCGAGCTCACCATAATTTCAGCTATTTTTGACATCTTTGAATTGAACTTGATGTGGTTCAAGTACTTTGGTTCTTTGCGATTTTTTCTTCCGATTTTCGAGGTCATTTTGTATGTCATCAGCTGTTCGAATTATTCTTTGAACTAACTCTTCGATTCAAAAGCGAAGAAAAACACGATGCAGCTTGCCGATGTGAACATTTTGTTGACTCCCAGTATAAAATTATTTTATTTCTCTCATCTAAAGTAAGATGCCTTCCCATCTCTTATTTCAAGATAAGAAAAGTGTTTAAAAAAATGCAGGGTTCGGATCAGGGTTCGGATCAGGGTTCGGATCAGTGTTCGGATTAGGGTTCTGATCATGCTTCTGATCATGGTTCGGACCAAGGTTCGGATTGGGGTTCGGATCAGGGTTCGAATCAGGGTTCGGATCAGGGTTCGGATAAGGGTTCGGATCAGGGTTTGGATCAGGTTTCGGATCAGCGTTCGAATCAGAGTTCGGAGCAGGGTTCGGATCAGGGTTCGTACCAGTTTGAAGTGGAAGGGCGAACTTAGAAAATTCAGTGGTTGTCCAAAAAAACATAAACAAAATGTTATGCATAATGAAGAGAAGAGAATTACGAGCGTAATATGCAACTGTTTGGCATAGGGTAATTGAACGCAGCTTCATATGTAACTAGCAATTACATCCAGTTGGAATTAGCATTTCTGCCGTCATTATTGTAAGAGTATCTGGTAGGAAATAATTGTATTGGCTACATGCAATTGTACATAGGAAACTTTTCCTGGAATGGATTGAAGCAACATTTGGAAGGAACAAGAATAATGTGCAGGAAGCTATAGTCATTTCAACTATGTGTCAGTTGTAAGAAGAAACGAATCAGTTCAGGGACAAATTATATTTGTATTACTGGTTGGATGTCATCTGATATGTGTGTATATTATAAAGAAAAAAATTAGTAACACTGAGGTAAGTGAAGAAAGATATGAAGGGGTGTAGAATGGAAGTTAAAAAGTCCGATAAATGAAATTTCAATACCGCTAATTTACGCGGATAAATGTCAATTTATTTGTATGAGCGATTGTATTTGGATGTAAAAAGAAGTTTGATTAAATAATTAAACAGATATATAAAGATATCTTCAGCCTCTTAAAATTGCCTACTCTAAGGCTTGGTAAAACATTAGGTAAACTCTATTAAATGATTTGTGTGATTAAACGTCTTTGTTCTGAGCATAGCCGGCCAATATCATAGTGGAAGTAAACGCTTGAGGCTTATGAGGCGATATGTTCAAGTATCAGGCCTTCCTATAGATTTTTTATATCTGGACAAATTTACACTTAAAAAAACAGAATTCTAGCCTCAGGAGTTAGAAAGATTTATTACGCAAGCTGTATTACAATTCAATAAATATTATGTTATACGATGAATGTAAAGTTCCATTTATTTTAGAAATTAAATTTTAGAAATTTTAGAAATTAAATTTTAACCACATCAATAAAACCTTGGTTTTCCAATCTTACGGCCCGAAAATTTGTACTGGGGTTGCTAAATATTTTTCTAACAAATATCCTAGCCCGCGCGAAACTTTTTTTGAAACGCCTTTACACTTACCTATTTCGCAAAAGGTTTCGCATATCAAAGAAAAACTAGGAGTAGAGTTGCCACAAGATAAGCTTGACACATAGAAACTGAACTAAATAGATTCAGCGACCTAATTTTGAAATATCGCGATTATATAGGCGGTATCTTTAAAAACCAACGGGGAAAGTGTGAATGCCCCGAGCTAGAACATACCACAAGCCTATCGCAGCGAAGTTTCTGTTATTTTGTTTAAATGGAACAAGATGGCATTATAGAAACTTGTTTAGATCCGCGCGGTTGGAATACACCCGTTTTTGTAGTCCCAAAACAGACGGCAATATTCGCTTGGTACAAAACTATAAAATTTCCTTGAATAAATGCTTAATCGAGGAAGATTCATGGCAACTCCCATCTTGTGAGCAAATTTGGAGAAATATTCCTCGGAATCAAAATTTGTTTTGCAGCGTTGACATGGCCTTGGGTTATTGGCAAATTCCCCTAAGAACCGAAAATCGCTATAAAACCGCCTTTCACATAAATTTGTGAAGTAAATTTGTGAAGTAAATTTGTCTAAGCATCATCTTTTGAAGAATATTATAAAATTTGGGACGAATTTTTTAAAGCAATTATAAAAAAACAATATAAAATTAAAAAAAAGAACAAAAAGAAGTACAATATTTGAGGCGTATTATATCATCTAATGGATATTCGGCTAACCCGGAAAATGCTCAAGGTATTCTATCTTTAAAGCCTCCAACTAATAAAAATAACTTCAAAGTTGTATAGGCAACATGGTTTGGCGTAAAGAGTTGTTTCAACTAAAATTGGGGAAAAGATAGCCGACACGAGGGCTCTTTGTAGCGTTTGGCGTCCCCGCCGATAATTAATTTTGCGGATTATGACGAACTGTATATTTTAATAACAGGCGCAAGTAATACGGGCATTGGTGCTGTTATTATTCAAATTGTTGACAATTGTCAAAACATAATAGCAGTAGGCTCAAAACCCTTACTTCAGTTCAGTCTCGTTGGAGCAGAGTTGAACGTGAGGCATACGCTATAACATACTTCACAAATTATTACTCCATTTTTTCGCTAGGGCGTCAATTTGTTTTATGGACAGACCACAAACCCTTAATTTATTTAGATTCGACTCAATTTAAAAATAATAAAATATCCTGTTGGCAAAATATGTTAACTCGTTTCAATTTTATTGTACAACACATAAAGGGTGTAAATAAGCAATTCGCCGATCTTTTATCAAGACACTTTGGAGTGACACTGCGGATTTTCCGGATGTTTTATATCGGATCAACGCAGTTGTAGCGAAATTGAGGATTTAATACCCGCTCAGAGTGACGATAAGTTGCTCAGAATGATAATTGAATCCATCGCAAACAATAAAAATCCTTTCCTTATCGGTCAAAAGTTTCACTGCGATATTAAGGACTATACAAATATTTTTGATATATTTAATATCGACCATAAAACGGGTCTGTTAATGTTTAAGCAATGAAACGATAACCGCGCTATTGTCCCAATAAAATTAGGGCCACTTTACTATATCGATGATGAAAAGTGACATCTTGCACTGCGTCGAAAGTTGCAACATGTGTACATTTAGGAGTGGTGGTTCCCAAAAAGCGCGAAATTTTAAACATAAAACTGGCCACACGAACGACGCGAAATACACTTTTCAAAAAATATTTATTGATTTCGTAGAAATGGCGATGGCAAAAAACGGTCAAAAATATATTCTAACCATTCAAGATTCGTTCACAAAATTTTTAATCGCTATTCCAACTAGACGACATCGTGCTATCGATGCAGCAAAAATACTTATAAATGTTAGCAGCGAAATTTTAAAATAATTGGGACGTGAGACAAAAATTACACGTGGCTTATAACCCACAGTCAACGGGTTCTCTAGAACGACAGTATATAGCTTTGAAAAACGCTATATTCTCTTAACAGAACGATAAAAACCTTGACTGGCCAGAGTGTATACCATATGTTTTACGTGGAACGAATAATTCTAAAAAACAAGGTTACATATTTTACACCATTTTTAGTTTATACGGACATAAACCGCGCTCGTTAGCTCCTGTGTCAAATTTAAACGTTCCCTCGTCTATAGAAAGTTATAATTTCGTTAATCGGTCAAATTTAGAACAGTTGTATAAATGAATACAGGTTTGCCAATAGGAGGCCGCTTCTAGATTTTCTGATAAAGACAAACATAAAACAGCACCAGAATTAATGCGTGGTGATGAAGTACGCTGATATCGACCATTTTCCATTCACGCTAAAACGACTAACCTACCGTATATAGGACCGCACTTTGTTGTTAACTAAAATAATCAGATGGCTAAAATACGAGATAGTAAGGGTAACGTGGACTGGGTGAGTCGTGGTCACGTGGTGAAAAAGATTCCACGCCACGGTGATCTTAATTTAATGCCCCAGCTACCCTTTCCGCCCCCGCATTCAATTCGTAATGTTGAAAAACCAGTGTCAGATGCATTTTCAATTCCACGCCACGATGATCTTAATTTAATGCCCCAGCTACCTTTTCCGCTACATTTTCAAATCCAGGACGTTTGCAATCTTTACGTTATGGCCAGAGAAGGACCCGCAGTGGTCGAATAAGTAGGCCCGCTGATAGATATACACCGTAATTATCAGCAAAACTACTTATTTAAGAAAAAGGGGCTGAAAATCTGACTTATAACTTAATTCCACGTTTCATGTATATAGCAATTATGTGCTCACATTTATTTCTGTTTAGAAGTACACGTTTATTTACATGCACTAGGGGAGGTGTTAGCGACGAACCTAGTACCTTTATAGTTTTGAGGTATACGTAGGTTGACACGTGGTGATTTGGGGCTCTTTAATATTAAGTTGATCACGATAAACATACTTCGTGTCATTGTTTAACTTAGCACACTTACAATAAATGGATATTATAAAATATATTTTGAAGTCTGCTAGTCAAGTCCATTGGCAGGCTAACACACTTCGCAACTTGTAATCAGATACTTGTAGGATGTATGAAACATCTAAAAATAAGAATGTTTGTGATTATATATATATAACTTTTAACCCACCTTGGAAGTCGCAATTACATTCCCGGGTTGTATTTCACCTCGTAGAGTATATTGATTTATATGTTATAATTATAAGTCTTATTTATTTTATATATAATCGATCGGAACAAACAGATTGTGAAATTATGTGTTCATAGTATTCCCGCATATGCTACAGATACGCTAGAAATATAATTCATACAAATTCTGTTTCTAATGATATACAGTGAAATGGGTAAATAACGGACCGCTCGGGTCCAGTAAAATTGGTAAAAGTCCGTTATTTATATATTTTTGGC
>SCLF01051855.1:0-11882 GCA_004367975.1 Mesochordaeus erythrocephalus
GCAGAGTCAGCAATAAAAGACCAAATGCACTGAGGTACACTACAGTACGGCCAATAAGTATATGACCGTGCTGATATGATAGACCCAGGTTTAGACTGCTAGGCGGCATAACAAGACCGAAAATTGTTCAAATCTTGATGGAATGCAAGCCCTAGCCTTAATAACTGAGCAAATCACGCATACAACAGCGCCGTTGGCCTACCACATCCGCCGAGGCGGACGATGTCGTCAAATTATCACAAAACAATAATCGTAAAACAAAATAACGTAACATTAAAATTGGAGTCCATTCTATGGCCACAGTGAAGGAATCACAAAATAAACAAAATAATAAGACTACCATCGATTAATACCACAGACGTATTATCCGAACATGCGTCGGCAACACGAACATAGCCAGCGCACTATAGCTCGCTGATAAGTATACAACGGTAGCACGTAGACCATGTTACCAGTCACGAAGGAAAGGCGACGGCGCATATTCGGAAATAAATGGTACGGCGTCCATCTAATGCACGATACAGACACTACCAATTAGTATATGATAGCGCTGATCGAGCAACTCGGTTTGACGAAGCGGACGATGTTAATGGTAGTCGAAAGCCCGAAGAATCGGAATTCTTTTAAACAACGAATAATATAAAATTGGAAACAAAACGATACATAACTAAATATGTAATATGCATGTTAATAATATGTAATTGGGAAAATAGACCGGTACCAGATTCGGAAGTTCACGGCGCTCAAACGTAATATAAATAGAACACATGATAAAGTTATTGTGAGCATAGACTATTAACAAACCCTATTAACAAGGACTATTGACTTTACTATTTAATATAATGGTTCCTTTTGGTCTCCAGCGTGACGGACCGTTTGATTTTGGCATTTCGGAAATGTCAAAACCCCCAGAGGTTCCTAATAAATAGCGCTCAATAAGAATCTAACACATGCAAAATGGGGCTTGGCTAAACCTAATTATATTCCCTAACTTTAAAAACCCGTTTATTTTGACATTTCAGTGGTGTCGGGGTCGTGACGGTTCCTTAGGCATAGCGCACAATAATAATCTGATACACGCAACATGGGGCTTGGCTATACGTAATTATATTCTACAATTTGACAACCCGTTTATTTTGACATTTCGAAAATTGTGAAACTTGATTTATAATTCCTGTACGCTTCGGGGCAAATTTTGATCCATCACCCAGTTTTCGCGTTAGTCGAGACTGAGCAGCGTTCACTTTAATGGTAAACCTAATCCTAAAACCCAAACCTAGATCTAAACTTAACCCTAGGGATAACCCCAAATCTAACCTAAATAACCGGAAATTTAACCCTGATAATAACCCAAAATTAAATGCTAAATATGACCTTAATATAACCCGAATCCAAACCCAAACATTAACATAATCCTAAATATAACTCTGAACCTAACCCTAAAGCATCCACTTATATGGCCAAAATAGAAGAATTCCAACTGTATTGCGTTGACAGCGTTACCATTCCCGAAGGAAAGGCGTCGGCGCAGAATCAACAATAAAAGACCAACTTCACTGAGGTACACTACAGTACGGCCAGTTAGTATATGACCGTGCTGATATGATAAACCCAGGTTTAGACTGCTAGGCGGCATAACAAGATCGAAAATTGTTCAAATCTTGCGGGAACGCAAGCCCTAGCCTTAATAACTGAGCAAACCACGCATACAATAGCTCCGTTGATCTACCGCATCCGCCGAGGCGGACAGTGTCGTCAATATATAATAACACAAATATCGAAAACAAATGGATGTGCTGGAAAAGTGAAATTAATTTATATGGCCAAATAATCGGATACCAAACTACAAAAACTAGACAACATAACGTTTAGTAAAATAGTAGTCTCGACTAATAAATAACTGACATTGAAGTTATATCAACCATCTACAGGTTTAAGTGGTCTATAATTGTGGAACAAGGGATAAGCATTGAATTCACTTACAATCGCATGGCTCATGCAGTGAAACATCTGGGACGAAGCAGCTGTTAATCCGACAATACACCATGTGTTGACATGGGTGAACGTCGAGTTAATTGCTTAAAATTTATATACCTGGGTTTAGTGAAGAGAGATAGTCGTTGTTTGAATTACACGGTTATTGGAACTTGATAATTTCAAAATTCTCACCCAGTTGCTTGTCGTCGGGGAGGCCAGATATATCGCAGCGTTGATAATCCAACCTGGTAAGATACTAGTACGATTTCAGACATTAATATGTTTTCCGGACTTTAAAATTTACTTAATTGTATATCGTGTATCAATTTAACTAGGGTACTACGAGCAGACACTCTTGCCAGAACCAGTGCATTTCAAATATTCGCATTAAATTTGATTTATGAGGAAAGAAAGCTAATATTAGCTCGCACGCTGAGATGTGTAGTTTCAGACTTGAAGTTGCACCGTTAGTGGAAGCTAAAAAAACGGAAATGAATCATTTTGAGTAAGTCATTGAACGAAATTATTGCCCGTCAGAATTTATAGTAGAACACTATCCTAAAAAAACGTTTGTCTTACAAGTTAGGACGCCTAGAATTTTAGTACGCATGTTTTAGGCTACCAAACAACCTGAAATGTTGACCGGAAATGAACCTAAAAAATGGAAATCGATCAATAGTTAAGCGGACACCGAAATATGGACCTTATCTATTCAGCGGGAACCTCGCTTCCATTTACTAGTTAACGTTGACCATGTTAATTTGATAAAATTAGAAAATATTGACAACAATACATTGCCGCAGCGTTTTCGCTTATTTTTCAAGAGGGTTAAGATGTCGAATTTTCCATTTCTACTCGATATACAGCGCAATGAGTAAATTTAAACTTAGAAGAGGACTAATTAATAGTCTCGATTAAGCAACCAGAACTTTGCTCGGACGGTGAAAACAAAGTCAACTTGAACTAATGCATAAATAATTAATAATTTATTAATACAAATGTACATAATTAAACGTAAGTAGCGAAATAATATTGACACCGGTTATTGACTTTAATTAGTTATAATAACTCTACTGACGATTTACCAAAACTATTAAAGTGGGTATCTATTATATTAAAAATGTCTCATGTCCAAGCAAAAATCGTCATGTGGGATTCTTAATGATTTACCCGGTTTTGTTTCTTCAACCCCTATTGAGTGGCCACTGTGCTATCCACATATTCCTTCATTTTCAGTCGCATAGAATTATACATTCGTGGTTGGTCCGCTAATGGTTTCTTGTCAATTTTAACTCGTGACATTTTTGTGTATTTTTATGAATGTTCCATATTTCTGTGAAAATGTTAATTTATATGGAATGATTCCTATGTTTATAGAGAATAAGCCCCAAACTTCACATGGTTGTCTCACTTCGGAAAGATTGATTCTTCTTATCAATGATTACATCCATGCACCTAACGTATCATTCATATGAAATACGTTATTCATTCTGATCTCTCGAGTGAAAGATCCCAGGGATGTATATAACAGTTGGATATCGGGCACGAGTACACTATCATTATGTTAAGCTGCCGCGTGGGTGGCTTTGATATGCGTTGCCACTGTATAGGTAGTAAATACGCATTTTAATTAATCTAAATCAGTGGGATGGTCTGGAATCGAATTAGACCCTATACGGCAGTATATAATAACATAAAATTGTTACATCAAATTCTAGCGTTGAATTGTGGAATTAAATCGTAACACTATTTTTTTACGAAATGGTTACATTAATTTCTAATAATTGTTGCGTTGAATTGTAAAGTGATGTTGTAACACTAATTGTTACATCAAATTGTTGTATTAAATAGTGACATCGAATAATTACATTGAATTGTTATATTAATTCGTGGGATTAAATTGAAGGTTAAATTGCAAAATTATTTTTTAGATTGAATTTGGATACGATGTCCTAACATTAATTGTAGCATTGAATTAGATTATGACACTTAATTTTAGTATTAAATTGTAACACTAATTTGTACATCCAATTATTAGATTAATTTCTAACATTGATGCGTAGCATCTAATTGTTGTATTGTTGTTAGATCTAATTAAGTTGTAACACTAGACTGCAAACGCAAATTTGAAGTTCATTTATGTGGCCACAATAAAAGGATTACAAGCTACAAAAAATTATAAAGACTACCATCACCCGATGCGGCGTATGCGTTAGCCGAGCATGCGTCGGCAGCGTGAACGTAGCCAGCGCAATGAAAACAGCTGATTAGTATACAGCTGTATTGCGTAGACAGCGTTACCATTCCCGAAGGAAAGGCGTCGGCGCAAAAATCAGCAATAAAAGACCAAGTGAAGGGCGTAGATCTGAGGTACACTACAGTACGACCAGTTAGTATATGGCCGTGCTGATTGATAAACTCAGGTTTAGACTTCTAGGCGGCATAACAAGACCCAAAATTGTTCAAATCTTGATGGAACACAAGCCCTAGCCTTAATAACTGAGCAAATCACGCATACAACAGCGCCTTTGGTCTACCACATCCGCCGAGGCGGACGATGTCGTCAAGTTATCAAAATAAAATTCGAAAACAAAAGAATTCACAAGTATTATGGCCAAAGTAAATGGATTCCAAACCGCACGAATTAGAAACACTACCATCACCCGACGCGGTAGATGTAACGTTAAGGTTGACAATACATTGTAACTATATATGGGACTAAGTGTAATAATAATTTATGGAAGAATATGAGCCTTAGTACTATAACCTGCAGAGTAACAAATTATTGCATGGTGATATACGATATACGACGGTACATCCGACGGTATATGCTCCCACGTAACGTATACACCTACACATAAATGCACTATTTTCGTCATACATATAAGGTTATAGGAAACCATAGTTAAAATACGATATACAGCGGTATATCCGACCATATATACAGCAGTATATACGAAAACGTTATACGGCGGTATATGCAATAGAATATACAACAGTATATACAATATTTTAGTGCAGATATTTGTTAAAATCACGCATGGATTGTCGGCACACTGTCTGCAATAAAGCCAGTAACAGATCGGCTGAACTTCTATGATTATTGAGAAGCCAATTTAAGCGGAACATCGTGAAGGGCGAAATCTTTGAATCCCTAAAATTTACAATTATTTAAAGGGGTAACAATTGGTTAATAATTAGTATCGGATTGTTTAGAAATTAGTTGAGAATTGGTCGGGTTAACTTAAAAATTATTTGGAAATGTTTTAAGTATTATATAGAAACGGTTTAAAATTATTTGGAACTAATTACAAAACATTATAAAAATTATTTAGAAATTGTTTAAAAATTATTTTAAAATTATTTGAAAATTATTTAAAAATTATTTAAAAATTATATAAAGAATTAGTTAAAAATTCTACTATTTGAAAAATATTTCGGAATTATTTAAACATTATTTTTAAGTTGTGTAGAAATTGTTGGAATATATTTGAAAATTGTTTAGGAATAGTTTCGAGATTGTTTAGAAATTGTTTAAAAATTAATCCAAAAAGTATCTAAACATATTTGAAGAATGATTTAAAAAATTATTTGAAAAATTATTACTTTGGAATTATTTAAAGGTTGTGTAAAAATTATTATAATTTATTTTAATTATTGAGTGTCACAAAACATTTTTGAGACACCAAATTATTACCGTTAAATACAAATTGTACGTACCTGGTGGTATTTAGGAAATGACGCATTAATACATGTGCAGCAAAAAGCAAAAGTCCAGTAGTAGTGACGATAAATGCAAGCAAATGAAATCCAGAAGCTGTAGAGAAACGCACGCGAGCGCATTGTCCATAAATATACTGGATACTTTACGCGAAGTGGTTGAATATGTGTCGTGGATGTTTTCGCATCAAGTTTTAGACCGGTTCTGAAAATCGAAAGTTGATTAATTAGAATAGTTATTTTTACTATTTAAGACAGCTATGCATTAGCTAGGACCACCTCGAGAAGGATTACCACCTGGAATTGCATTGTATTATATAGAGTTATTTGATACTTATTCTAGTTATTCAAACGAGGAGTCCTTCGTTTCCCTCTACCATAGAAACTAATAGATATTTTTAAACGAAATTTAACCCATTGGTTGGCTGAGTCGTCACGCTTTCGAGTGATGTGTTTGGCTTGGAGATCGGGCTTCTAGAAATCGTGTACTAAGCAAAAAAACTACTGAGTGTCCAATCGAGAATTTTGTTATCTATAACGCTTCCTATTAGCTTCCCTCTACCATAGACACTAATAAATAATTTTAAATGAAATAGCTGCGTGTTTACGCTTTCCAATGATATATTTATCTTGGAGATCAGGCTTCTAGACATGGTGTACCATGCAAAAAAACTATTTAGTGTCTTAAAACGAATAGTCGGAGTGCGTTGTCGATGCTTTTGTCGAATGCCCTGAGGTCCACGTGGTCTAGTGGAATTTAATTCGGTGGACACCGATACGCCCATGAGTTAAAATTAACTGATTTCAGGTTTTGACTTTAAGGGGGTTAACCGTACGACGCGTATAATTTCGGACAGTCTGGAAACAGATTCTGAACCGCAAAGAAAAAACTCTTTTGGCCTACCAAATTAGTTATACTGAACGTTTTTCGTCGGCACTATTCTGTATGATGGGTATTTGACATCCCTATAATGTGTTAGATTTGAAAAAAATCCATCCATTCATTCCACCTGGTTAAGGCATTAGGCGTGGTTGAATGTTTGATTGACCAATACTGATTCCCCTAATTCGGACGTTGGATTTTTTGGAACTATTTTCGGACCCGAGGAACTTTCGGAAATACATCCGAATCACATTAGATGGTGGCCCGAGATGACCTTTAGGGGAAAACTATCTTCGGAAGAATTTAGGAGCATTCAGTGCTTTACAATTTATGACAACTGTGTCTTAGATAGGAAAATGGTAAGCAGCATTCCCTAATAGAATTTTATTGCACATATTGTGGGGTACGTACCGACCAGAAAATTTTGACCGGAAGTGAACATAGAAATTCAAAATTCGAAGTTTTTACGGGAAAATTTGTCGAACCGTATCACAGTTAAGTGGACAAACAACTTAGGCCATCTAAAACGGACGTGGAATTGTCTGGAACTATATTTTTAGACCGATGCAAGTGACAGCTGAAAAACCGGAAGTTAATTATTTTGAATCTCGAATCACATCAGATTGTTGACCGAGACGACCGTAAGTGGAAAACACCTAAAACTTTATTGATTTTATCGATTGCCAATTATTTCCGCATTTTTGGGTTTGCAATGCTTGGTTTTTTCTAATTTTCATTTTGGACGTGCATGTTTATGAATTTACAATAAGAAGGAAGCCGATCTCAACATTTAATCCGTATTGTAAAGACTGGTGATATTATGAACACATATGAAAATGACTACGAAAGCATACCCCTAGAGAGATGCGCAGGTGTGTATTTTGGGCTTAAAATTTGAATTTGAGATACTATTGTTGATGTTAAAAATTCCGAATATCTCTAACACTTAAAGAAAGATGCAAAAAATGCTTTGATCTTATCCACTTGTCAATTGCATCATATTTGCGACCATAATCGTAGCGGGAATCCAACCGAAAATGGATAAAATTGTGTAATGTAGCAAAAATGGTAAAAATAAAGTGGTGATGACTAGAAACTACTGTATAGGCAATTTACGTTGCTATGCAGGCTTTCTGAACATCATACGCGGTTTGATGTTGAATATAATCTATTAAAAACTGTATGGTTTCAACGACTATTCACCTTGGCGTTTTGGAAAACAAATGATGTATTCGAATTCTCGAGAAATAATTGGGTGCCTAAGAGATATAAAGCTTTGCCTGTATAAAGCTTTACCCCCAGCAACCAAACGTCCCTAATAGGGCAAATAGTCCAGTTTTAGCGTTGTAGGGCAGTAGAGGTAGTGTTGTTAAGCTTGACGAAAGTGGTCTCGGTGTTCAAAGAGTTCTTATTTAGCAGATATTTCGAAGATGGATGGACGTGTATGCTTCGGATTTTGACTTGTTACGGGGTTTTCAGGTGCTTTTCTAGCACTAAGCCCAGAGGAAAAACGTTCAAAGTGACTTGTTTATCAGAGGAAAATCTTTTGAAAATTCACAAAAATTTGACTGCACTTGTCTCGGCGTCGGACCTCCGTTTAGTGCACACTCCCAGAAGTGGGTGCAGGCATGTTTATACCGCATGTATTGGCACAACTATTGGCCGGAAGTGTCAGCCAGAAACCGGACATTGATTCTTTTAAATCGGGATTACAGCAAAAAATTGCTTTCAATCAATGACAACTGTCTTGAAAGCATTCCCACCTAAAATTTCATTGCGCTTATTTTAGTATACACACCGTTGAGGAATAGTGACCGGAAGTGAACTTAAAATTTGGAAATACTAAATTTTCCGTTGACAAACTGCGCGAGTTACCGGTTTTTATTGTTTGCAAGTTACTCGAAAGAAATATCACTTATTCGAGAGTATAAGATTCACGCCTTTATTGTTATTCTAAGAATAAGGGCGTCACCTCGTTCAACATTTGAAATTTGTATAAATTCAAGTGGCGCGGACTGAGCGTTACGGTTACAGTGTTTAATAACCCCAACACACAACTGGTACCCCGCAGTAAACATACGGTTTCATAACTAGAGTCTTTGATCTGGATTATACATAACAGTACTGACGATATAAATTTCGTCTAAAATGCGATTCAAATAATGCTTTGCTAAACTTCTCAAGTACACCATCTTTGCGATAAAGTATTGATTTGTTCTCGTATTTACCTTAATATTTACCGTATTGACACATGAATATTCCTCTTTCTGGGATATCGAGCGGGATCACACAAGTGGGGGGTTGAAAACGACGCTAACCAATCCCGATGGCGCATCAAGTTCAAGTGTCACTATATGCTTATTGATAAAATTAAAAATACGATATATTTCGTTGAAAATTTGGCATTAACCGTCCCCCTCATGTCTATATGAAATTTTGCATTTATCATACATTTGGCATTTTGTCATTCCTTGTAGTAATACCCAAATGTTTTATACGTGCTTTATATACTCTTTGAAAACAGCAAATGTCAACCTAAATTACAAACGCGAAATTTCATTCAAACAATATTTTCTCGGTCGAATAATATTCTCAAAAATCCAAACAATTCAACGTTAATAATAGATATGTACTAATAGTACTTATTGGGGGCCTGATTTCACCCAAAATTGGTCTCATTCCACGTGTACGAATGTCCGATACATTTCTTCTCAAGTGTTATACCCCGAGTCCTTAACCCGTTATGTAGTTATAGCCACTAGAATTCAAAAAGGTGATTTCGGGAAGTACGTCCGATTGTTACGAAAGTTTTGGATTTGGTATGATTTAGAAAACATAACAAGATCCCGGAGTAAGTTCAGGAAAAATTTGACTCGAAATAACTGCATTAAAACTAATGTTTGGGCCAGTAAAAATCAATTTTGTCTGTATTGGCAATGTAGCTTTCGAGGTCCATATGTTCAAAACTAATCATCGGAGTACGTTTTTGTACTGCTATTGCATGCCCTGGAGTCTACATAATATAGTACAATATAGTTCGGTGAGCTTCCATAACCCAGGAGCTAACTGTACGACGCCGTATAATTTCGGATATTCTGAGAACCGATTCTGAACCGCATGGAAAAACTATAAGACACTAAGTCCCGCCTAGAATTTTATTGCGCATATGTCGGAGTACTTGGCGACCAGATATATTTAGCGGAAATCAACCTAAAATATAAAAAATTTCCGTCGAAAATTTAGTCGAGTTTAGAGGAGAAACAAAAACAGGCGGTCTACGGTAATGTATTCTCCAGTAAACTGGATTTTATCTAAGGTTAATTATTTCAAGGGTTTTGTCTTTTCATCGCTTAGTTCTTCTGGTTATTAATTGTACGTAGAATGTTAATCAATTCAAAATAAGAACTAGCCCGATCTTAAGCGTTGAACCGTAATGTGAATGCAAATGAAACAGACACGGCTATCTTTATTCGGGGTATTATTATTGATGCTAGAAATTCCGTATATTTCTCTAACGTTTAAAAACAGATGCAAATAGTGTTTCAGTCCTGTCCGGACTCAAGTGCATCGCATTTGCAACCATATTTGGAGCGGAAATCGCACCAAGATGTCTATTAAGCGGACTATAACTTCTGACCTAAACCTTTTCCGTTATTTTTACGTAGCGTCAGACCGGAAGTCCCAGCGGAAGTGGAGGCTAAAAACCGGAAATTTATTATTTCGAATCGGCAATCACATCAAATTGTTGCCCGAGACGACCTCTAGTGGAGCTACAGCTACTTAGAAATTGACACTTTAAAACATTGAGTTTTTACAATTTAAGTTAGTTTGGGTTACTTTCGACCACAAGTTTTGACCGGAAGTGAACCCAAGGAACCAGAACTTCGAAAATTGCGGAAACTAAACCTGGACAAATGAAGCGTATATACTCGATAGTTATACGAAATAATAGTAAATCGCGTAGGCGGCTATTACAAATAAGTCCACAAGTGGATATAATAACGTAACGTCAAGAATGACCTAATTTGGTTGACAACAGTTTAAATGTTAGTAAATATATAGGAAATTCTCTAGTTAAACTAACCCGTATACCCACAATCAACAACATGAGAATTGGAATCTAGAAATGAAATAATGGGTTTAAATAGCTGCCAGTTTTGCGGCAGTTGGCGAAGAAAGAAGTACACATAGTGGACGGAATACCGCCTAAGATTTTATTGCGCATATTTTAGGGCACCTACTAACCCGCACGCTTGACCGGAAATGAACCTAAAAAATTAGAAATTTTCCGTCAGAAAATTGGTCCAATATTCAGCCGGGTCGTAATTAAGTGAACTTGCTATTAATTATTGTTCTATGTTGTTCAGTTCTAAATATGAACGGACATAATCTTAAAATTTAAACCGTATTGTGAAAGCAGGTCGTACAGACCGGTCTATTAGATAACTGACTATTATGAATACAGAAGGGAGACGCATAGGGAGGCGTGTAGGTGTATATTTTCGGTTTTTAATCTGTATTCGAGCTATTATTGATGTTAAAAAATACAAATATTTCTCTAACGTTTAAAATAATATGCAAATAATCTTTAGGTCTTATCCACTTCTCAATTCCATCATCGTTGCAACCATAATCGGAGCGAAAGTATATAAAATTGTGTAATTTTCACCAAAAATGTTCCAAATTCACTGATAACGACTACAAGCTACTGTAAATGCAAGTTACCGTACTATGCAATAAATCTGAACTTCGCAACCAGCCTGACTTTGAACAAAATCTATTGAAAACTGTATGATTTCAACGAATATTCGTCTTTTGCATTTTTGAAAACTAAATATATATTCGAATTCTGGAATCTCCGGGACCAAAACAATTTCGATTTTAATTAGGAATACGTTGGGTGCCATGGGTCCGAATTTTCTCTTTTTAATTAAACATCAAAGTCTCTGTGTTCGTCGGGGTATATACGATTAAGCCCGCCTAGTCAAATCTGTTGAGGTGGGTATGTGAAACGAGTGAGTCATAGTCGTTTCTCCTCGTTCTGATTGAAAATTTAAAAAAAAACATCCGGGATCGACAGTCAAAACAATTGTCCGATGTAAAGGGGTCAATCACCGCCTTTTAATTCTACGCGCGTTGATATTGGGTGTACGGAATTGAAGTCCATACGAAATATTTTAAACCCAATATTTAGAAACAAGTTATTAATATTTTTTAACCAATGGAGACCGGTGCTGAAAGTTCCTGTGGAGACCGCTGAGGCCATTTGTGTCCATCGTTCTTCTTTTCCATTTCAATTCAA
>SCLF01051966.1:0-11882 GCA_004367975.1 Mesochordaeus erythrocephalus
TATTAAGTTTTTGATCGTCCTCCAGCGATATATAATTCATTCTAATTTCTGGCAACCTCCAGTATGAGCTCAACAGCGCCGTTCACCAAAGTTAACCGCATACGTCCATTTTGGATATGAGTTCCTTAAATATTTTCTCTGAGTTGCCGAATGAGTAGCCTGTATTACAATATCTCAATCTCTGAACTTAATATTGAAAAAATGAATTTTAATTTTTTGTGACACTAAATGTATTTTGCGAAATAATATTGAAACCAGTTATTTTCAATCATAGTTTTTTTTTAATTTCATCGCTTAGCTTCTGGTAAAATTGTAATTCAGATTGATTTGTAACATTTATGAATTTTCCAATTTTTTTTTTCTTAACAAAATTTTGCTTCCATATCATGCCAGATTTTGGTATAACTTCCAGGAGCTGTCTTTTCGTCGACTTCTATTTTTGTGTTTTGTCCAAATTCATGGTCAATTAACCATTTACAAACGAAGTGTCTACCTTTTCTTATTAACAGAATTAAGCAAAAGGTCCAACGGTTGAAGATATGCGGTTTTCCAGGTGGAAGGAACATACTACCTTACATTGATGACATGGCATGGAGCATTATTTAACAATAAAATGCATTCTTTTTCTGGATATGACTTATGATTACTGGCACACATGTGTCAAAACTGAAGCCCCCCGCCTAGATCGGTTAACGAGATTTAGTGGGTCTAATAGAGTTTTTCCTTGCGGTTCCGAATCTGTTTCCACAATGTCCACAATTATACGGACTCGTACAGTTAATCGCCTATAAAGATAAAACGTGAGTCAAATATAGTTGACTTTGACCGCCCTAAGATATACTTTTAACGCAGTTATTTAGAGTCGAATTTTTAGTGAACATACTTTGCTATCTTGGCATGTTTCCTAAATCATAATAAAGCCTAAAAGTGAAAAATTCGTGATTTAGTCACTTTTTGAAAATTTGTACCTTTTTTGGCCTATAACTGGGTTAAGTGTTAAGAATTTGGGGTCGGTCCTTTAAGAAGAATTGAAGCTTGAGTTATGGCGCGTCGAAAAAACCCGCTTTCGAGCCAATCCGACATACTTCACGAAATCACTTCCCACCCCCATTAACGGGTTTATGAGAAAATCTTTCAAATACCCTTAAAATTTGATATGTTATAGGGTTTGTGTTCACGATGAAAGTTTTACATTACGGAAAGTGCGTACAATTGATTCTTCTCAAGTTATGCTAATTTAAAGTTTCACAATAGGGGTTTTTGGGGGTTAACTGTATGAAGGTGTGTAATTTTGGAAATTCTGAAAAAAAATTGGGAACCGCGAGCAAAAACTATCAGACTCACTAAGTCTTGTTACCCGATCAGTTGTGGACTAAACCACCTACTGGGGGTCAGTTTTGACACATGTATGGCAGCAAATCTTCTCATTTCTAAGCGAAATATTTCATTGACCATCCAACTGTTCGATTGGAGTATAATACTATACCCTAGAAAATCCTCTCATTTCTATGGGAAATAACGCATCTATTATAACTCCTGGCATTTTGTAATGACTTTATACTCTTAGAATACAAGAAATATCCAACTGTGCAGTGATCTTATCACAGGGTTATGATTAGATCTTGTAATTATTGCCTACTGGTTTGACTTGATCGTTAAATCAAATTA
Organism: Mesochordaeus erythrocephalus; assembly: GCA_004367975.1. Lineage (NCBI taxonomy): Eukaryota > Metazoa > Chordata > Appendicularia > Copelata > Oikopleuridae > Mesochordaeus > Mesochordaeus erythrocephalus. The sequence goes on from SCLF01051966.1 coordinate 1,669, forward strand.
AACCGAGTTAAACCAAGTTGAACAAAGGCTTGGAGTGACTTGGAAGGAGCCTGACAAATGTGTAATTTTTCAAATTGTCTACATTTTCTTAGCAAGGCCATTAGACAAAAGTACCTACACTGTGATCAACTACTAATAAACCTTTAAGGGTACCATAATTCCAGACCTAGTGAGGCCATTAACGAATTGGACAGACGGAAATTCCGCCTACCATCGGACAATTTTTGGGACTTCACTGCGCCATAGAGTATTATCTGGAAATACTGGTTAACGTGTTGATATTTCTCAGCCACCATTTTGGCTTTTTTAAACCACGGACCATGTTTTTAGCCTTTTGAAGGCCTTAGACGTGGCTGTACTTCACAAGCAGCTTGATTTAGAATAGAATTTAATGAAAACAGGAGATTGAATTAATTGGGCTAATCTCCATGGCTAAAAAAGCCAAAGTGGTACTCCGACATACTTAACAAATGGGTACGTGAGAGATATGTAAGACAGCTGTCATAAATAGACAAAAGTGGAACTCTTCCAATTGCCATTTGGTAGGTACCCCGCCTTGGATTGGGCCAATTAGATTTTTGAAGGCATTTCTTGACTAAAATTTACCTGACGCAAAAAGTCTGTAACTCTCAATTCCAAAAAATCGATTGCCGGTTTTTAGGTAGCACTTCCGGTCTAAAAATTGCCGTAAGAGATGCGGCGTCGATTTGGGGGATCTTATTCGTCGTCACTACACACAACTAGGTGAGAAAAATTACATGTAATAGTAAAATTTGTGATTCTAGTCTGTTCTTTTTTTTCGTCGACAACTTGGTCTAATAAAATAATATTTACTGATATAACTTATATCATACTAAGTCACTTTCAAGTACCTTTATCGACCTCGTCCCTAACTGACAACATTTCCAATCGTAAATTCAGCTCGGTTGATATTTCTTTGTCAGTTAGGTCAGGGGTCAATTTCTGAATTGCCATTTTTTTAAATCCACTGTTGATTTTTTTGCTAGTTAAATCTTTAAATAGCTCGGAAAACTTTACAACTACATCTTTTTCCACCACATTTGAATTTTGTAGATTTTCAATACTTAGCCATGATCGAAACTTTTTCTTCAAAGTCGCAAATACTGAGAGGTGGAGCGGTTGCAAGAGACCAGTTGACCGCGGTGGAAAACATATTAATTTGACATTGTTGTGAGGAGTTTCGTGGACCACGTGGCTTCTACAGTTATCCACCATTAAGGCGAATTTTTGCCATAATAATTTTTGAGGAGATATTCGGATACTCTCGCCAACTCCCAACCAAAATAGGCCATAGCATCCATACTGAATCATTCCAGTAGAGAACAAATTTTTTGAATATTCTTCCTTCCACCATAACTGTTTTGTTTTTGTAGGTGAACGATTTAGTTTCCCATTTGCCAAATCTATTGATGATGGCGGCACGACCGTCCATGGGCAAAAAAAGTCCTACTGAGTAGTTAGCTGATTGAGTATCCAGTCCACTTCTGTACTGATTCAAAGCACAGTCTTCTATTGGTTGTTGATCACTTTTTCTTCCGTAGAAAGCCAAATCTCTATCACGCATACATCGATAAATATCGCACCTAGAGGATTCAAATGACTCTAGCGTTTTCATTTCCATAAACGGAGTCTTTTTACTTGCTAGTCTTGTTAGCTCTACCAATAACGTTGATGTGAATTTTGTTGCTTTATCACTTTTAGTTCTTTTCAGTATTTCACATTCAAATGATCTTCGAATTGAGTTAGTTCATTCGCAGCGTCCACTGTTATATTGTACGTCACACTACATTTTCTTCTTACGGATTCATTCAATATATTATCAGTGTTGTCCTTTAGTCTATAATAACGCCGCTTTTTCCATGAATCTCCATATATTCATTATTTACATCCGTATCCAGTGGATACCCGAGCGAAATATCATGTGGATACCCTTTTAGGACAAAATGTCCTCCGCTCTTCTTTTCCATCTGAATACAAAACGGAACAATATTTTCTATTGAAAATTTGAACGAGGGAAGCTATGCCGTCTGGCTATTTAACGGTGTTCAAAATATATTAATATTGCTTACCGATAAAGTATGAAAAATTGGAATGTAACGGTTATGTACCAAGCTTAATAACAGATATGTATTATTGGTGATTTTTTTGTAATTAATTGTTATATATTTGTTTACAAACACGCCCATAGTATAGGGGTTACAACTCGAAATTTCATTCAAATTATATTTTTTCGATCAAATAATATACCTGGAAATACAAAAAATCAGCGTCCCTAGCTTAATGAAAGATATGTATTATTAGTAATTATTTCGAGTTATTTGATACTTTTTCGTGATTATTCTTCGTTTGGAAATTATAAAATTTCACATTTTTAAGTATCTGATTTCCCCCAAAATTGGTCACATTCAATGCGCACGGATGTCCGCTACATTTTGTCTCAATTGGTCGACCCTAAGTCCTAACCCGTTATGTAGTTATAGCCACTAGAAGTCAAAAATGTGATTTCGAGCACTACGTCCGATTGGCTCGAAGGTGGGCTTATTCGACGCGCCATGACTCCGGCTTCGATTCTTCTCATATGATCGAACTCGAATTCTTAACACGTGACCTAGTTATAGCCCAAAACTGGGATTTCTAAAGTACAAAGTTTCAACAAGTGACAAAAATCACAAGACATAATAAAATCGAAGACATGATAGAAACGCTGATAAATCAGACAACGATAAACCCGACAACGACAGAGAAAGAGGAATGCAGAAGCTAAATAGGTCCCCCAGGAAATGCAAAAGTAAATGAGTCCCACGTGGATTTTCTGGGAAGATTAACAGAAATCACAAATAAAATCACAGAAAGTCAAAAGGCAAAGTAAGGATTAATCCGGAGACAATGGAAGTAATTCATAAACCCAGGGTATTATAGCATGTCGAAGTCATTTCGGGGGCAAAAGAAGACGATACAGCAAAGAAGAGAATGGAGGCAATGGCCAGATACCTTTTAAGAAGGAGGAGCACGCATGTTAAAGTAATGCACATGAAGAAGACGTAACAGCAAAGTACGACCACGAGAAAAGTAAAGCAAAATACAAGCAGATTTCGACTTGTCGGTCCACGATTGAGAAAGAACGAGCGAAGAACAATGGAGACGACGGGATGCCAGAACGGGAAGAATCGAAGAGGATCTCAAAAAGACCAAACACGACATTAGGAATATGACGACAGAGTGTAAAATCTGTTTGGTCATCAAAAAAGACGACAAAAGTAAGCCGGAGGAAAGACCAAAAAGCAGTTGGAATTCGGGGCAAAGGTGCCAGAGCCCCAGGTGGCTGAAAACAACGATCCGGGTTCAAAGGCCGATGACAAAAGTAGAAGGGGAAGTAGCCAGGTGCCCAAAGTGAAAAAAGAGGTCACACCATGTTCGCGACAGATTACCATCCAACAAACTTATGAGGGGATTGGTGAAAGACCGAGCCATCCGCAACGTCTCTTATGTACCTGTAAATAGTAAAAAAATGCGAATACACAGATTTTTGATGAAAAAGTATGTTTTAGGAATAACAGAATCGGTATCGGCAAAACTTTTGTGAGAGTGCGGATTGAAGGAAAACGCTGGTCTATGTTGACAGAAAGCGTTAGTGACGTATACAAATGATCCTGTATCAAGTTAAGAATGCATTTCAATTCTCAGAACGGGCACACTATCTGAATCAGGTAAAGTAAAAGTAGACCTTCGTGGGGTGGTTTATATGGTCTTAAAATGGATAAAAGTCCATTTAAGAACATGCAACGAATCGATTTCAATACCGCCAACAATAGAAATAGTAGTTAAGGCGGCGATCATGAAGCCACCCACATCAGAGTTGTTCATGATCGAAACTAACTGTAGAATAAACAATTTTGCTTTTGCCAAGGCCTTTTATCGGCACAAACAGTGGGGTCCTTTCCGATACGTTTATGTTAAGTAACCAATACTGGAATAACAATGTAAAAAGGTCCCTGTCTAAAATCACGCTGGTATATGGTCGTGACAGGAACCAGATTGAAAAGGCTGGTAACGAAGCGGAGGAAAACGAATTAGAAAGAAGACAAAACAACCGAGAGGAAGAAAAAGATGAATAAAAGGATTATGAAGAAATGAAGAAATTCCCATGAAGAAAGAAAACGGCAGAAATGCCGAGGTTCTATGTATTTAGAAAATTTTAGAAAATAAGGAAGGTAGGGAAAATGAAATAGGACAAAAAAGTGAAGAATGTTTCGGTTTCGAAATTTGTGGACGAAGTAAAGACACAGAAAGACGTTCTGTCCGGAGCGCTAAGTTTGAGGTTCATGTAGAGAAGTCAGGCCCTGTAGCATCACATATGTACAGGACCCAGTAGTCACTAAGACCTCAAATGTGAGAGTGATCCAAAAAACATTAATGAGGGGCTAATGGAGCGCACGAATAGCGCTTGGAATAACCCCACATTAGTTAGAAAACCAAGTGGAGAGTATAGACTGGTCATTAGCCACAGCGCGGTGAATGAGGTGATTCAGCTGAATAGATTTAGTCGTGGGATTTCATCAGATCCCAAATTATATATATGGACGACTGCTTCATCCTCGCATAAAATGAAGAAGATAATTTGGATCAACTGGAGAAAAAATGAAGATAACGAAGAAATAAAAGCCAAAAGGTCGGTATTTTTTAACAGATAGAGCCAAAAAAGAGAGTTACTTGCCTTTAAAAACGCCCTACTCAAATGGCGAACGTACCCTTTGGGAAGAGAGTTCACGTGGTCGACGGACTCGGAAGGGCTCGCCTACGCGAATAAACTATCAGTCCAAAAGTAGAAAATCGAAAAACACCTTGCGGAAATAGGTGAATTTAATTATAAAATTCAAACAAAAGTCTCTGATTACCTAAGTAGAAGAAGCCGGTTACCAGAAGAAGAAGAAAGAAAAATCAACAGAATAAGAAGAACGGAAACGGAAATGAGGAAATCGCAAGACGAGGACGAAATCCTGGAAAAATCAGAAGATATGTAAAAAGGTAGTAATGGCCAAAATGTTTCAAATAAAATAATGAACAAATGAAACATGATGAGAAAGAAGATGGAAATAGACAAGGAAAATCAATTAGTAGTAGGAATGGAGAAATTTGGTAATCCCTCAGAAATTAGTCAAAGAGGCGCTGAACGCCTGGATCGGAATCGACGAAGGTATAGGACTTCACGTGAAGACATGTAAATTATGTCAGCAAATGAAGCCAAATCTTCGGCAAAGAAGAGCATCAATGAGAAAGTCCAAGACTCCAACGGGGCCATGGCAATTACTGGCCGTAGATCTCATTGGTCCTCTTCCGATTACCGACAAAGCGCACCATTATGCGTTTGTTGATATCAACCATTTTTTCGAAAAGGTACCTCTAAAAATGAAAAGTGCAGCGGTGTCCATGCAATCCACATGCAATCCACAAGCTAATGGGCTAGAGGAAAGGCCAAACCAGACACTGCAAAATAAGCTCCTCCCTAAATATTTGAAATAGAGACTGGGGTAAAAGGGGAGAATTGCAACAACACTTTCACCTTCTTTGAAGAAGAAGAACAAGATGTCGAAACAATACGGGAACAAGCGTGCAAGAAGATGAAGAAAGGAAAAGTGGAAAGAACATAAAGGAATGAAAAAGCACTTTCAAACCGTATAGGGAAGGTGAGGAAGTACTCATCAAAGACAGGGTAGGGCCTTTTTGGATTTATTCGGATTTATTTCGGAAGAAAACTGGAGACGAAAAAGGGGTAATCCGGAGGGTAGAGGAGCATAGACTGTTCATAGAAAGGCAAAACGGATGGGGCAAAAAGAAGAAAGAAGAAGGAAAATGAATAAAAACCAGAACAAAGAGGATAGGGAAAAGGGAAATAAGTGAACGAAGAAGAGGAAGATGAGTATTGGGGGTGGCAACAATGGAAACAGGACGAACAAACAGAAAGAAACCCTAGAGTTGAAAGAAGAAATAACGAAAAAAGCCACAACTTCAAGAAATAATGCAAGAAACAAAAACAAGGGAAGACGTAGAAAGGATAGAGCCACACCGTAGCAAAATAAATTTTCCAGAAAAAGTATCAGAAGAGGAAGAAACAAATAGAAAACTAGGACTAATTGACGAATTACATACAGTAGACGAAGAACGCCAAAGTTTTAGCAACTTAAAAGAGGACAGAAATGAGGGAGACAGAGATGGGGAACAAGGAAGCACCAGCGACGAGAAAAACATACAACAAAAGGGAGGGGGAAAATCGACCAATGGGAGAAGAGGAGATACGAAGAACCGGACGTAAGTTAGGAAACAATAGCGAAATAGTGGAAGAGGACAAAGAAGACACAATTTGCGAGGAAATGGATGGGAGGCAAGGGGAAACAAAGGAAGACTTTTCTGAAATTTTTATAACACCAGAGGGCACAGGAGGGGTGTCTTGGCAAAATCGAGAAGATGAAGTAAAAAAGATGCAGGAAGAAGAAATTGAAGCAGATATGGAGGAAGAGTGGAGAAAACAGATGGAGAAGTAAGATCAAGTGGAAACAGAAGAAGAGAATTAAGAAACAATGGGGAGGAGGGAGGTGCAAAAAATGATGACCTCAACGATGCGAGAAGATAAAAATTCAGCGGAAAGTTCATTCAAGAGAAGTAAAAATAGAGAAGAGATGCTGGAAAGAGCCAACGCAAGACGGCTAAGAGATGGAGTCGGAGATACAAGTAAACATTGTATGTATTGTAATAGATTAAGCCCTGAACTTAGACCGTACTCACTTGTAAACACTACTCAAGTGATTCCGGAAACAGTTGAGGTCGTACATTAAACCACCTAACAACGCAAAAAAAACACTCTGGAAATTCAAAAATCGCGAACAAACAGGAAATGAGACCGAATGCTAGGCGGTTATTAAAACGCACCAACAAACTCGGAAAGCGGAAAAAAATAGAAAAGTCAGCTGGGAAATACGAGGAAAATGGCGCAATTTCGTGCCCTGTTACCGGATTTTTGTTAAATCATAGGCAGTGCCTCTCACGTCACTTGGGTCGACAAGATGAAAATGATCAAGCGGCAAGCCGCATTTAAGCACGAGAAAGGTCAAGAATAGAAGAAATAGCCGAAAAATAAAATGTGTATAAAAAAATCTGATGTATCGAATAAAGTGTAAATGCTGTAAATATATTCTATTTTTGTAAATCTATATTGTAAAAATGGAAAGGAAACTAACGCAAACCGGAAGAGGGGAGTCCTCTCATAAGTTCAAACGGGTGTCCATTTTGGACACCAAAAATTATTTCTGATGAAATGTGGAATCGGATTAGTAATCGGGGGAAACATGGAAATTGGAGGATGGGCCAGGTTAAGGTGGTGCATAGGGGCTAATTGACGTCAATCTGATCTGAGAGGGTGCAATTCGGAGCAAGAGACCCATAAGAAACGAAAACCAATTAGATGGCCTTCCCCACGATTCTAAATTACTCAATATTTCCAGATATTTACCGGAAGCATAGAATAATTTATATAAAATTTTGAAAAAATTCAAGGTCTTTTGAAAGTTTAAATACAAATTTTATAAAAAATATAATTTTTGAATTATTTCACAGGAAACAGAAACAGAACAACGAAGGTTAAGAGAAGTGGTTGATAACAGTATCGTTACAAATAATTCGACATTTATCAACAGTAACCCTAATTTTGTTCTCCAATTAAACGGCTAGTTTGTGCTCATTGAATAGTTTCAAAATAAGATTGTGCGTATATCAGATACTCTAGAAACAATAATTGATCAAATTGGTGTACGAGAGTGATTATAATGATCTGTTATTGATGGCTTATGTTTTTCCCCTTATCCTTGTGATAGTTGAGTGCGGTGCGTCCCTTATATTACTCTGCATGGGTATTATCGATAAATGGTGGAGTATAGACTTTAATATAATTGCCTATTAACCGTTAATCACGATTTATAATTGTTATATTGTCCTTATTGCTATAATTTTTCCCACATAATTAAATTATAATTAATAAATCCCGAATTCAACTTCCTGTGTATTTTTAGCATTTATATTTTACTGTGAATACAATGGCCCAATCAGTCATGTTTTCAATGAATCATACTGTATGAATTACTATGATATACATAGTAAAATATATTTTTAGTCTATTGATTATGGTGTTGGCTACTACACTTCCAGCGCCTAAATATCATATATCCACGATAAACCTATCTTGTTGGCTCAATTTACTATATTTTTACGACAATATGAAATCGGAAATATGCCGGAAGTCACACTAATCAATAACTTCGGAACCAGAAGTATCGGAAATTACCGGTCAATATATTAATATGTCGGTTATACAAATCATCATATTATCTCATCAGGCATTCACAGATATGGCCCGGAAAATGCGCACTGGCCGATTTTACGACACTTAGAGCAGTATTGTTTTCGATGGGATTGATGTTTACAAACCTGACGTAGTACTAGTATTCCTCCTAACAACTGTCGGGGTCGTATGGACATAGTCACTCGGCTTATTGGCTGGGAATTACGGTGCCATTTAGTATTTACGCTGATTGGATGATGGTCTTTAGATTAAATTTGTTAGCTTAATTATTTAAGGTGAACGCAAGTGTCTTCAAAATAACTCACTATAAATAAGTGGATACCCCGAAGGGACCTTTGTCCCTTAACACGTCAAGAACGCTCTTCCTTCGCAAATACCTCGAGAACTAATGGATGGATCTGCTTCAAATGTTAACTTATTATAGGGATTTCAAATACCCTCCATACAAAAATAGTGCCAATGAAAAACGTTCAGTGTAACTAATTTGGCAGGCCAAAAGCGTTTTCGCGCTTTTTGAGAAAATGGAAGCGACTTACAAAATTTATCTTATCGGGCCGACCTCTATTTAAATCCAAATTTTGTCAGTGTTTTGCCTTTGTGCCATTCTCGTTACGTACAAAACATGGCGGTCTTATCATCTACAGAACATTTTTTATTGGATATACGCTGTGGGGTTTTTTGGAAGAAATCAAACGGTCTACTAATTACAGCACTAAGAGTTTTGACGGTAGGAACTCGCTTTTAATTTATTATTGTTTTCTGGGTATCCATGTTGGTAAAGCAAAAAAAAATGGTTTAACAACATTTTTTATTAAATATTTAGTGAAGTCTCCATATTGTTTTGCAAAAATCCAACGGTTTTCCAACCATAACTCAATTTTAACCGAATAACTCAGATTCATTTTATTATTGTTCTTTGGGTATCCTTGTTGGCATAGAAAAAAATACGTTCTTATGTTGCTTTTTAGTATTTTTATTGAATTTAAGGTGTAGCTCTGTGTAAATTAGAGGTAGAGATCGTGCTAGAAAGAGAGCGAGCTCATTTTTACAAAGCAAACAGCTATGGTCATCTCTGCAAATATTACGTTTGCATGAAGTGCAAGAGAAAGTATTCATATGACGCACGCCTGTCAAAACTACCCCCTCCCTATGCCAGTGAGTAACTGACCGGTTAACCAGACTTAGTGGGTCTGATAAAGTTTTTTCTCGCGGTTCAGAGTCTGCTCCCAGACTATCCCTAATTATAAGCGTCGTACAGTTAACCCCCTAAAGACAAAACATGAAAAAGACCTTTTTGAAAAAACGTTAATTTTAACTTATAGCGGTTTGGGACCTGACCGCACTAAATTCCACTAGATTAAATAGACCTAAGGGTATCTAAAACATACTCCGATTATTTGTTTTAAACTTATGAACCTCGAAATTCACATTGCCAAAATAGACAAAATTGCGAAAATTTCATTTACCTCCACCTAGTGTTCTCCCGAAATAGCGAGGGGCACAAGCATATTAATCGTGAACAAAACCTATTGAAAAGTGTGTACCAAAAGTATATGAAATGGTGTAGTCACCAAAAAACGGTCCAGATTCACTAGTACTGACTACAAAGTACTGTAAATTCAAGCTTCCTCAATATGCAAGCACTCTGAACAGTACAATCAGCTTGATTTTGAATATAATCTAACGAAAACTATATCATTTGAACGCATATTCACCATTGGCGTTTTTGAAATCAAAACATATTCGAATTCTGGGGATTGACCTAATTGGATTATCGCCAATTAACAATATAATTGTTCTGGCTATGCTTTAGTCGGTCTGGTGGTCTCAACTTTTTGCAACA
>SCLF01052077.1:0-11876 GCA_004367975.1 Mesochordaeus erythrocephalus
CAAGTTATGGTAATTTAAGACTTCACAATAGTGGTTTTTGGGGGTTAACTGTACGAAGAAGTATAATTTTGGACATTCTGTAATGAGATGAAAAAAACCGCAAGAAAAAACTCTATCAGACTGGCTAAGTCTCGTTAACCCTTTTGTTGCTGCCTGAAGGGGGAGGGCCACTCTGGATAGCACTGTGGTAGACGAGTACGGAATGTCTCGCACGTGAGGTGTTTTCCAAGACTGCATTGAAGGTAACAAACTAAATGCTAGATCCAATCTTTGTTGAAGCACTTGTTATCACTATCTCGCATAACTCCAAGAATAACCCTCGAAAGTTCGAAATTTGGCAAAGACATGAATTTTCCAGCATCTTCTCAAAAATCAACCTATAATTATACTATCATGCTTGGGTAGTGGTTTGGATCACAACCAACACACAACTCTGAATACAATTCATAAATTTCATGCGGAAGCAATAAAAAGGCAGCTTTTTACAAATTAAGACGGCTGTGTCTATGATAGGAAAACATGGAGCAGCATTCCCACCTAGAATTTTACTACCCTTATTTTAGGATAATCAACGACCAGGAAATTTTTCGCGAACATTTGGTCCCGCTATTAGCCGGTCGACCTCAGTCGAAATAAAAATAGGCTTGTTAGGGCAACCTATTCGCTCGCAAACTTAATTTATTCCTTTATGGATTTCTTGAGAGGAAATTGTGTTTGTATTGGGCGCAACTTCGAGAATTAATATGTCCAATTAATGTAATTAAATACAACTGGAAAGGACTAATCCGTTACGGTTACAAAGTTTGATAACCCGTAGATACAAACAGTACTCTAGAGTAGACGTAGAGTTATGTCTTTATCATTCGACTTAAAATTATTGATGATAGAAACTCCGTATATTTCTCTGGCGATTAAAAGAAGATGAACAAAAATACTTTGGTCTTGTCCACTTCTGAATCACTTTTGCAACAATATTCGGACCGGAAATAGCATCAAAATGGTGGAAATTGACTAGTAATAACTACAAACTACCGTAAATGCAAGCTGCTTTATTATGCAAGCAAACTGAACGGCACACCCAGCTTGATTGTGAATAAAATCTATTGACAAGCGTATATTTTGATCTAGTGGAAAGGTTGTCTATGGGTTGTACACAAAAAAGGTGCCTGGGATATATGGTTGCCTGGGAGCAATAAAGCATGGCAACCAAATTGAATAATCAGCATCAAAATATGTCTTCAGGGGAAGCGATTATAAGTCTAAGACGTGAAGACAGTCTGACATTTATTTAGTTATGCAGGACAACCCATCGATCATCGAGCGAACCATAATGATAGACTTAATAATATGCACAAAGGGGTTGGTGTTTTAGTCAGCGACAAATAACAAAAGCCTTTGATGTAATGTAAATAAGTTGCACGCGGCCACATTTAAAACACGCGCGCAAATCAAAACTGAGTGCCAGATTGGCGGAGAGGTGGGTGGGATGGTGAAGCGAGTGATTTTTACATTTTTTACGTTTATTTTTATATTTCTTTGCTACTTTTGCTCGTTGGCGTTTATGTATGGAATGGAAAAATTCTGTGGTCGATACGGGACTCGAACTAGTAACCTCATCATTTAATGTAACCCTAGTTTTTCTGACCGATTTTAACGACCACGCTCACAAATATATGTTGATCAAAACTGAATGCGCCAGATTGACTGGGGTTGATGTTATTGGTCTTCTAATATTTTTAACGTTTATTTAACAACTGTTCTCCTCTGCGTTTTTATCTTAAAAGTTAGCCCAATATGGGACGCAAAAAGTGTCCGATTTGAAGAGGCCAAATGCGAGCCTTCAAATTCTACGCGCGCTGATAGTATGTGTACCCTATACTTAGAAATAATTTATTAATATTTTAACATGTTAATAATTAAATGTAGCTTACGAAATAATATTGAAACGAATTATCTTTAAGCATAGCTTTTTCAATTTCATGGGATTGATTCTGGTCCGTTCCGAATCAGATTGATTCGGAACATTTATAAATTTTCCTCTCAAAATTTTCCTCTCTAAATTTTCCTCTCTAAATAGTGGCAGTACTACGTGTGGGTTGGAGCGCGCCTATTCGTTGAGTTGGAAATTTAGGGACCATTGGCCGTTGCAAGTAGGTCTAGTAGGTGGTCTTTTTATTTTCAAAATATGTCCTTTGACCTTGCCACAATAGTAGTTTTACTCCAAAAACTTTGATTTCAATGAAGTTCAGATATTCTGCTAACTCATTTAGATATGTAATATGTGGCCAATATCGGTACAAACCTTTTATATCGCAGACCATTTAGTTATCGGTCGTCTTCCAGGGATATACATCGCTCTCATTCTTGTCCAACCTCCACTTTGTGCTCAATAGCGCTAAACATCAAGATTTACCGGCCGGTTAAAAATAGGATATGTTTATAAAAGTCTTAAATCAAATTAAAACCAGCACAGTGGGTGATGAATTACAATCTAAGACTTTATAAAATCTATAATTCCTTTCTTTAATGTAATCCGGTCGACAAAGGTGTGTAACGGCTTGATATTCTTGTGTGTTAAGCGCTATATAAATTATGTATTTCTTAAAAATATGCAATAATTCATATAAATGGCACGAGTTAAAATTATTGCACATATTACTGCCAATTTTTAGATCATCACCGTAGTAACTATTAAGAATTAGACCAAACATGAGCGGTAAACATCAAAGGCCTCTGCTGTATTTCAAACAATTAGTCGGCGGTGGAAAGGCCGCAATCAAAATCACGCACACAAATTTATTTTGATCAAAACTGAATGTGCCAGATTGACGGGGGGTTGGATGCGAATGATTTTTGAATTTTTAAACGTTTATTTTTGATTTTTTTTTCGCTACTGGCATCCTTGGCGTATATGTTTTCTTGTTTATCGATAGCTACGGATCAGACGCAGCCAAAGGGTCGCGCACTGCAGAAACAAAATGATGAATTGGAAATTATGATTACGTCTCATAAAGAATGATGATATGGGATGAAACAGAGGTGCTTTCACTGGGAATGCATGGGGACTTAACTCCGTATCGCATAAATTAAGCCAAATGAAGTCGCGGATGACTCAAACAGTATATTATACATATTCAGGGAAGAATACTGATACGAAGGTGATATATAATGGTAAGTTCAGTGCTGGTTAGCTCAATTGGTTCGAGTCTCGAACCAGCATAGTGAGCTCTATTGAAAACTTTATATTTCCTATGGTTTATACACTAATTTTCTAATTCTCGAGATGGAAATTATTATATAATTTTCTGTTCTACCAAGGCAAAAAAGCGTGTAGGAGATATAGAACTAAATTTGTATTCATATACAGTGGTGTCTCAAAAAATGTCATTTTTCAGTCATTTATGTTTTGGAAAAAGTGACACTCTTTGCTTTTTTCAAAATTTTGACTGAAAACATGCTTTTATAATACAAAAGTTATCAGCCACACCCGAGCGTATTATTATTTTATTCGTTGCACATTACATGAAATAGTTGTAAGTACAATAATAAATAAGGTGAAGTTGCAAGGACGTAATCTATTATTGGTGTTGTACGTCATGTTAGTGACTGGTCCCATGCTGTGTTGATGATTGGTCGTTGTTCCGCAAAGTGGTAGGTAGGATATACTAAATTAAAGTTATGAATACTGTAATATTTCAGAGAAAATTGTTTATATATTAGAATACGAGTAGGGGGAGGGGGGGTTTGATTTTTAACGTCGTACAAAAAAATATCATTATTATAAGCTTTTTGAGAAAATTGGTATGGGAGTTTTTTATGGCCGAGTTAACTCTACTTTTATTTGTAGGGTATTTTTGTGCAACAATAGAGGCCAAAAGCCCCGCTTGTGGTAACTTAGGGTGAAGGTTTTATTAGTAGTGATTTCTGGATTTTATAAGATATTTTCAACATTCTGAAAAAAAACAGAAAATGAACAGGTCCAAGTCTTTTTGGTCTCTTAATGAACGTACCAAATATGCCCAACTAATTAAAAATGGTGGCAAATTCAAGGAAAAGCTGAAAGATCCATTTAGCATACTTAAAACTTGATGGGTCAAAATATTCCGAAATGAAAACGCTGGAGTCGTATGAACTCTCTAGGTGCTATATTTATCGATTTATGCGTGATAGAGATGTGGCTTTCTCCGGAAGAAAAAGTGATTTGGATCAGTGTTTTGGATCAGTACAGAATTGAATTGGATAGTTAATTAGCTCACAACAGGTACGAATTGTGAATAAAAAAGTTGAATTTACACACTATAAGTCAGGTTTCAAAATCACCCGTGGTCGACCAAACTTTTTTGAGCATGGTCGCAAACTTTAGTTGGTAGTCGGTCGTGGTCGGATTTAAAAAAAGCTTTGGTTGGTAGTCGGTTTCAAGCCTGCTAGAAGTTAAGCAATGATAAGAACAGGTTCACGTTCGTACCATTCATATGCGCGCAGCCAAATTTTAAAGTGCCGCCGTCGATAATTTAGAATTGCAAGGGAACCAAATGGCTAAATAGATCTGGAAAATGGGAAACAAAATCGTACACCAACAAAAACAAAATAGTTCAGCATGGATGCTATGGACGATTTTGTGTTGGGAGTTGGAGAGATTATCCGAATATCTCCACAAAAATTATTATGGCAAAATAGTCGCCTTAATGGTGATGAACTTTAGAAGCCACGTAGTCCATGAAACTACTCAGAACAATCTCAAATTAATATTTCTTCGACAGCGGTCAACTGTGTCTTCACAAACTTCCAGTTTTGGACCTTCTGCTCGACTAAATATTTGCAATGGAATAAGGTCAAGGTCAAGGTTTACGATATCCAGTTTTTATCAGGGAGGGTATGTATGACGAATACTCACGGAAGAATACTTACTATAAGTATTCTAGTTAGTCTATAACTTTTAATTAAGGAAGAAAACAATAAAGCCAACAATCAAGCCGAAAGAATGAAGTTAAATACAAATTAATATATATAGAGAGATTATTAGAATTCATTCGAATTTTTTACAATTAAATTAAATTAACATATGTTATTCAGCTAATATGTTATTCAGCTAATATGCATACAAATATAGCTAAATAAATACTAAGTTACAATTATATCACAATCGGATTGCAATCAGTTTATGCAGTGTTAATTTTTGTCAGCCAAAATATAGAAACTGCTTTTTAAACCAAGAGTTCGCGTTTTTGTTTCACAAGGTGAACGTAGGTAAAATATAAGGCCAATACTAGTAATAACAGCAAAGAATGACCTCCAAACAAATTTCACTATTTTTGGTCTACTCAATAACTCTTAAGTTATTAAGCTACTTTAAAACGAAAAATTCTTGTTGCCACAAACATAAAATAAAACATAGTTGATAATGAAATGTAGTCTTTTGATCATGACTTAAATATACGATTAAGTTCTAACTTGTTAGTGAATGAGCACGCACGAAAATAAAATAATGAAAATAAAATGCATAAGCTGCCTTTCGGAGACGTTAGATGAAGGCTGAGGAATGACAATTTTCCAAATGCTTTATTAATTAGCCACTAGTAAACCTCAAGCGACTTGAGTTAAATACGAAAATCTAACAACTGCATTAATTACGCCAAAATTAAGAAATTTTGATTTAGCAGTATGGTAATTGGTAGAGTAGAGGGGTTGACCTATAAAATATAATACAAATACAGGGTAATCGTCCTATTGGATTAGAAAAATATCACCACTAAAGAACTTTATAGCCTGTAAAAATATAGAGCTAATACGTGCCGTCTAAGAAAAATAGAAGAATAAAATATAAAAAAGTAATGAATAGTAAACGCTAAGTAGGAATCAATCCTCCTTACAACGCATATATATATATAAACTGAATGTACAAAAA
The DNA here is from genome assembly GCA_004367975.1 of Mesochordaeus erythrocephalus. Classification (NCBI taxonomy): domain Eukaryota; kingdom Metazoa; phylum Chordata; class Appendicularia; order Copelata; family Oikopleuridae; genus Mesochordaeus; species Mesochordaeus erythrocephalus. The sequence continues at coordinate 5,906 of SCLF01052077.1, forward strand.
CAAAATTCAAAATAAAATAGATTAATCTGAAAACTAACTATAAATAAGGCTAAATAAAACTAAATAGAACTAAACATCAAATTTCAGGGACCAAGTCGACGTAAAAAATGTAAGAAACGCCAAAATTAACAACATACGATATATAAATTCTGAGTGTTGATTAAATACTTATCAACTTAATTTCAAACCATTCAATACGTACAGTTGTATACTGAGAAGTATTAATATTCAGATATGGTTTAACTATTTAACCCTCTCGGCAAAGCGCGGAGAGATGTGTTTTTTCGACCACATTCAAAATCAGTAATACAAAATTTATCTGTGATTCCAGCCCAACATTCTTTATTTTTGGAATTTCTCTTATTTTTTTCATATTCGACTATGAACGAAGTTTATTCTCCGTCTTTTTAAATATTCTCTAATTTACGGTGTCGAACGTATGAGTGACGTGAGTATGAGGTTTAAAAAGCGCCCTCGCGCGACCCTTATTTTAAAAATAGTCCGATCGGTCTCTAGGCGGATCGATGTAATGTAAATGTACCGATAGTCTGGTCTAGTCAGTTATGTCGTGTTAGTGTGATCAAAAGTAACGCGCCTGATTTTTCCTCATTTTTAGCACCTCATTGGTCAATTTTGCCAAAGTGTTTTCGCTCAAATGACGCTGAGAGGGTTAAGTCAGCAGACGAATGGACTGATCAGTAAATCAAGCCACATGTATAATGCAAAATGAATAAACTAGTATCCAGCTGTTATTTCCACACCTGTATGCATCCAATGATTTATTACCTCTGTATTATAATTTACTCCAAAAAAAAAAACAAAAAAAAAATTAAACACAAAAAGAAAAGAAGGAAAAATATAACCATCTGTACATTATTTACTAGTCCAATAATCGTATTCATCCACCCAATTTAATAAGATCTGTTCATTACAAAATATCTATTCGATCAATCAAATGGCAACAAGATAATCGGATAACAAACAAGATACTACAACCACGACCAAAATAACGAGCGTACGATTTCACGATTTCGTAAACTTTACTGCAAACCAACACACTAACTGTATCGTAACTGCGTAAGAATGTATACTATGAATTCTTCTTTACCAATTTCTGTCATTTATCAATTATATTTGATAATAATTTCCGTGTTACAAAAAACAAACTAGGAGCTGAGACTAGTGAGGATATGCATCCACAAGCTGGATCAAAACCAAGCTAGGGTTCGCGGAATCGGTTACAAGTACAGGAAGGGATAAGATGATGTACTACTGTAGGGTAACTACTTCCCGTGTATCTTTAATGGACGGGAACGTCGGCAAACATGAGAACGGGGGCAAACATGAAAACTACGATTGATTAACACCGAAGTTATATCAATACGAGTTCCCACTCTCCGTCACCTGCAGCAAACACATCCAAGTAGTATATATACTTGGATATGTCTTAATAAGACAGTTAGAATTACAATTAATCTTTGTTATATAAGTATTTTTTAATAAAATATATAAAAAAAGAGAGATATATTTATTGACCACCCGCCGTTACTGCAGCAGTGACGGCCGACCCGCCACAGCATATATTTATATGAATTAAGAACACCGAAGTGACTCCAAACGCTATAAAATTGAGTTGACCGCCGCACGGTCAATATAGCTTACCAAACATACTCGTTGCTATAGAATGTCATTGTTTTCGACCGTATAATATGGAAATTTTATATTATAACTTTAGCATGTAAACCTCAACATGTTAAAGGGGTAAGAGTAGGTTGAATCTGGTATTCCGCTCCATTAAAAGGCGTTAGTCAGTTGGGTTGCCCGACAAAAAGCGGGACGTATATAACAAAAACTAATTATGTAGAAATACTTGACTAAAAGAGACTCACCACGGAATCGTTTATTTTATCTTCATTACCATCTAAAGATGTTACGGCTATTTGCAACTTGATAATTGTGCACAGTTTTTGGAACGTAACCCCTGTCCACCGTTTTGATCAAATTTAGACAAATAATATACCAGCTTGAGAATTATTTGTTTATTGTTTTCTGGTATTACGTTTATAAATGTTATATCAATAAGAAAAAGGAGTGAGGTCTAGAAAAGGAAACACGGAAAACAGTTAATCTGGAAAAGTTCGTAACAGCTAAAATCAATTTTCTATGATAACGCATACCGGTAGCCGGCTTAAATTTTCACTCTCAGATTAGAAATAGCTGGTCGATAACCTCGTTAATTTTCGACATTAATATTTTTACCTTTTAGGTTCACTTCCGCTTGTCATTTTGGGCCGCAAGTTCTTTCAAAATCTACGCCATAGAATTGTATCCGGAAATACTAATTCGTCAATTTTCTCCCAAGTGTTTGAATGAAGGTACATTAGGAGTTGAGACGTATATTTGATCACAGAACTATATCTCTGAGGCACCTTTTTGGCTTTTTTACCGATGACCCTGTTTTTAGCGTTTTTAAGGCCTTAGACGTGGTTGTAAGGCCTAACGTTTAAAGGAAGATGCAAATAATGCCTTGATCTTATCCACTCCTCGATTACATCATCTTTGCAACCATAGTTGGAGCGGAAATCGCACCGAAAGTAGATAAAATTGTGCAACTTTCACGAAAAATCGTCAAAATTCACCGGTAATGACTACAAAGTACTGTACATACAAGCTGCCTTACTATGCAAGCATTCTGAATGGCACATGCAGCTTGATTTTGAATACAATCCAATGTAAACTATATGATTTGAAGGCATATTCACTCTCGGTGTTCTTGACAACAAATAGTATATTCGAATTCTCGAGATTGAATTAATTGAATCAATCTCGGTGACAAAAAAAGCCAAAAAGGTTCCCGAGACATATTTAAATAAAAGTGTGCCTGAGAGATATATTAATATAATTAACATGATGATAATTAACCCTTAGTCCTGATTGATTGATATTATGACTGTGGTCCATACGTTATAGGGACGCCAATTTTTTCCTGTAACTAGAAGATAAAGAGTAGGCGCCCATATTATGTAGTTCTATGTGAAAAAATGCATTTATAGTTCCCAATATTAGTTGGTTGGAAGAAGAAAAAAAACTTTACCGTATAGACTGTGCAGTATTAGGGTGTTACGTTTGCAATTGTGTTTTTCTAGTCAATTGTGGATTTCGTCAATATTATTTATTTTAATTTCGTATTTCAGTAGCGTTATAGCAAAACATAACATGAGTACGGTTTTAGTATATACAGTGGCGTCACAAAAAGTGTCAGGTCGTATATTTTCTCCTGGAGCCGTCTCACCGGGAAATCAAAGAATAGTTTTTAATAAAACGTTTACCACTTGGACGGTTAACGTTTAGCTTTCTAATGTTAACCTTTTATTAAAAACTATTCATTGATTTTCCGGTAAGACGGCTCGGGAAGAAAATATACGACCGGACACTTTTTCTGACGTGACTGTATTAGTGGGAAAACAAATTACTCGGAAAATAATGACCCCCTATTGGGTGTGGTGCAAATGTATTTCCCTTAATTAAATCCATACATTTTGGCAGCTAAAAGCATAATAATGATATTCATAAATATGTCTGGTTTTGGTGGGTTTATATATGATAATGGCAGCCTCTTTCTGGCCCTGCCCTTTTGTTTCTATATTCTCGTATACATTGAGCCAAGGTGGCCAGTCCCAAAATGTCCACCTAATTTGATTTTCCAATTTGATTTATATACTCTCCATATGTGGATCTAAAACACTAATACAATCAGCCAGTCTCTAGTGGGTAGGGTGCTACATCCTTTTATGATTCGTGGTCGAACTAGTAGCCGGAAGTTGATTTTGATCCATTCTCGAATTTTTATTTATTTATTTTTATTGAGCCAAGCATATTCTAGGTTCCTACTTAATTACTTATAGATTTCTTATACGTATCTACTATACCCTAATCCTGGTTTTAATCCTAAGTTTAAATAAATCAAATGGTTAGACACTAACGACGTGGTAATATTTTGACTTCGTCCTCGAACAGGCCCTTTCTTAATAATATTTCGAATGTTCAAAGGAACGCACCACTATATATTTTACTTCAAGCCATTTGAGAAAGGATATGAACAATTATTTCCGCTGCATTTCGGACTGGAAAATAATTATAATATAAAGGCTATTATACTGTTACGAATGAAAACGTTGGAAGTTCATGGCCCCAACACGCAACCTTTACAATTCCCGGGTAACGCTTTACCCATTGAGCGAACGACCGCGATAAAAAATACACCAGGTGCCACCTTAACACACCACTGCCTTAACGCACCAAGACCACCTTAACGCACCAGTTTTTCTGCTCCAAACTTTGTTTTTAAAGCTATGGTCCTCAAAAGTCACATTGCCGAAAATGGACAACATTGACTTTGATCTATACTGCACTTTAGTTTTTACGCAGTTGTTTCGAGTCGAATGTTATGAGTGCACCGAACATTATATGCAAGTTAGGAGAAAAAAAAGCATACATCTAATGGTGAAATAGCCGAATTTATCTTAACGCACCATGGCTCACCTTAACGCAACACTTTTTTCACCGAAAGTGGTGCGTTAAGGTGGCCCCTGGTTTACTTCATATGTAATACAAGTAGCGATTCATATTACAATACGTAATTGTACTCCAGCCCGACTTTCTTCCCCCGTTCTCATGCCATTTCTAACGCACATTTGTTTTCATAACTTCTACTACGACTTCCTTTCGATACTTTTCTAACAGTACCAAAGTTATGGTTTCAAAAGTTGCGTTTTACGCTAGCTTGCAATAATTTCTCGTTAATTCACAAAATAGGGCTATCGATTGTGGAAAAGTCACTGGGACCGCAATGGTTAACTGGTTAACCAAATTAACCGGTTAAAACAAGGTTTTTTTATTATCTCTTTGGCATTATTACGTTTAACTGTATCAGTTACAGAACGGGAAGATCAAACCATGCTATCGTTAATTGAATACACATTAAAAGGTAATCGTGTAAATTAATTAGGCGTGACACGAGTTTTTACTTTGTTAAAAAAAGTTCATATAAAACGCTGGTTAACTTTCCGGTTAACTTACTGGTTAACTTTCCGGTAAAATAAAAAAAGCAGCATATTTACTTAGATAGGAAAACGTTGAACAGCATTCCCGCCTAGAATTTTACAGCGCATATTTTAGTGGGCCTTACGACCAGAAACTTTTACCACAAATGAACCACAATTAAGTGGACAAACAAAATGGGCATTCTACGGCCAGTTATTCTCCCGTAAACTTGATTTTATCCATTGTAAATTATTTGTTGTTCAGTTCTTCTAGTTATTAATTGTACGTGCAATGTTACCGAGTTGCAAATAAGAACGGACCCGTTCTTAACATTTAATTCGTATTGTGAATGAAGGTAGAGAACTGACTATTATGAATACAGGAGAACAGGGATACAGTAGGGAGACTCCTATACAGACGAGTAGGTGTGTATTTTGGGTATTAAATCTGAAAAATTCCGAATATTTCTCTAGCGTTTAAAAGAAGATCTAAATAATGTTTTGGTCCTATCGACTTCTCAATTACATAATCTTTGCAACCATATTCGGAGCGGAAATCGCAGCAAAAGTAGAAAAAATTGTGTAATTTTCACCAAAAGTGGTCAAAATTGTAGTTTTTACAATTTAAGACAGCTGTGTCTTATCATCATATTTGTAACAATTTTCGGACCCGAAATCGCACCGAAAGTAATTAAAATTCTGTGCACATTAGAAAAGATCAATTTAAGGTTCCAGCTGGAACTTCTGGTATAGATACGAGATTTCGCATGTAAATGGGAGGATTTGGTTTGGATGATCAATTAAATATTTTACTAGAAATGAGAAGGTTTGCTGACAGTATTCGTCAGAAATATCCAGGAAGAAATTCATTTTATTGTTAGATAAATAATGTCGATGAAAAGACAGCTGCTGCAAGTTTTGCCAAAATC
>SCLF01052189.1:0-11874 GCA_004367975.1 Mesochordaeus erythrocephalus
ATACCAATGCCGCATTGGTACATTATGAGTAAAAATATGTACAAAATTTTTTTGTGGCGCTTTCTAGCACATACAAAATGTATGTGCGCTGACTTATTTACTGTTATTTATTGGATTAAGAATGGCCTCTTATATTGAACTATAGGTGTCGGTATACAAAAAGGCGACAATTACATGTGTATCATATCAAATGGTGGCACAGAATTTGTTGATTTATTTGTGTTCGGAGTTGCAGGTAATTTTTTGCGCAGAATGAGTCTTAGTCAACACTTGTCTTCAGAAAGTATAGTACCTAACAAATAACACCTGGAACCTAAAAATGAAAATGCCATTTTCCCGGCAAATAAAAATTAAGTCTGTTAACGCCCTGAGTGGTCTGAAATTTGATTTAATCGATTTAGAATTCAATGAGGAGAATTATTATTTACTCTACTTCTATTTTCTAGTTAAATAAAATAATATATAATTATAAATACATAATATAATTCATAAAATACAATTAATAAAATATAAATAAAATATAATAAAAAATAATATAATTAATAAAGTATTTTAAAATAGATAATTAGTAATAAGTTAATGTACTGGAATAATTAAGGCGTTAAAATATATTAAAGTAAAATAAAGAACTAATTTAACGCATAGTAACGCTTAGTAACGCATAGTCCTTACAAAAGGCTTAAGTAAGATAATAAACAAACAACCGAAATAATAATAAATTAGAGAAATTCGAAATGAATAACATACGAAGCGATACATGTATAAAAACCAGAGACTAAAATGAAACAATATATTTCGAACTATTTTATGCGTAGTTTTAACTCGGAATGGGCGAGATTACCCGATTTCAATGGTAGTGACTGCCAGCGGCAGCAAGACAAATGAAAGCCACTTTATTGTCACCAACTATTTCTTAAAACCTAGTAAATAGTAATTGGTAAATTTAGTAGATCGAAAATAATTATTCATAAAAACGTAAAAATACTAATACAATAGCAGTTAGTGTAGCAAATGTTTCAAAAACTTCAGTAAAGCGAAAATGTTTATCCGTAAAAACCAACAAAGGTTCCAAATATTTCTAAAGACTATTAATTTTATAAAAGCGTAGAGATACCAAAATAACATTTGTAAAATATTAGCTAGCGTAGTAAATATTTTAAAACTTTAGTGAAGCGAAAATAACTTACAATAATTAGTTTTCTAGCAAACTATGTCAGAATTAAATACATAATCACGTCATATAAAGTAGATTACAGTAAAATATTCACAAATGAATAAGTGTTATCATTAAGCGTTATTATAAGCGTTAAACATTAAACTATAACCAAATTGTTAAGCATTTAGAATGCAAAGTCACGATTTCTGGCATTTCTGGTAAAGTCACGATTTCTGGCATTGATCAGTCACGATCTCATATAAGAGCCATTCCCCGTCTTCTTTGTTGGATGGTTTCTTAACTGTGCATAGCTTATATGTATATATATATATTTAACTACATTATTATTTTCACCACCTCTCGGCAGGATTATATATTAAATTGTCCAGTTATATTTATGTAAATGGACGATATGTCGGTCGTCTATTGACATTTACCTTCATCAACTAGTGATGTTTTTTTATATTTTTATTACGCCCGTCTCAATCGGATATACATTTGTGTGTTTTCCTGGTAGTGATTCAGGTTCTACTGTATTTTTAGCTTTAACTCGTGTCGAGATAGACGTAGACTGGCCTCGTCGATATTCATCCTGCTAGCAACACGAGAAAACCAAAAATAACCAGCCGAAATAATTACCGAGGACTCCATATGACTTACTAAGGTGTTGACATCAGCGATCGGTACGCGTTACTGCACCCGCTGAAGGTCGCCTAAAGGTTACCCAGGATACACACTTTGCTGCGCACCGTATATATACCTGACTGATCGGTATGCCTAGCACTGCATACAGTACGAATGACGGCTTATCCCATCCCCTTGCTATTACCCCATAAGGAGTATGTCGCTAATGATTCTCTATGCCTGGTTTGCTGCCTTACGTGCGTATGGAACTATCTCTTACTTAACTGTTGTGTATTACGGTTTATTAAATGATACAGGGCGTCTCTCAGTGTGACTCTCTAGTCTGTAAAGGCTCATAGCTCCACGGCCTCTTCTTCATGACCGAGGTTTCTTCGTATAGAACTCTTTGGTCGGCTACTCCTCCGTGTTCTATTATTCGTGACCTTTCATCTCCATGCGGCTTCTCTTGATAATTATTTCATTTCCTCTATATATACTGGAACGTTTCTTCTAGTCCCTTCTGGAATCTTCTCTCTACTTCCTGAGTGTGGTGGAGGATTCTTCTTTATGACTCACGGTAAGCTTTCCGTTGTGACGTCACCTCCATCCGCCCATGTAGTCACGTGACTGATGACTCATTTGGTGGAGTCATTGCGTCTTCATGATGTGACATGAAATATCGTGACGTTCTGCGTTCATCGTGATAGTGAGTCATGAGTAACCCGGCCTATTCGACAGTGAAAACTGTGAATGGTAATATAAATTAACTACTAAGTTTACCATTTTCGCGAAAACATTAGTGATTCCATCTAATATTGCGTTAACTAAGGGCCCAACTGTAAGTAGATTTAAGGCTACAGCCAAGTTTATGGTACCACTAAAACAAAAGTTTCTTCAAGTAACCTTTCCATAGATCAAATAGATAATTATTTGCCGTAATAAATTAAAATATTTGACAATGATTCCGTAGCAGTGTCGTGACATGGCGTTAAGAGAGGAACATTTTATGTCAATAATATTGTTAATGAATGTTACAATCTAACGGAAATAACAAAATATTAAGAACGACAGTGTAAATAGATACATTTTTGGAGCAGCCTGTTTGCAGAACTAATTTGCCGCGCGTCACACGCTGTTATTGGTATTATAATATGTGAGAGGTAATCCGCGTCATTATGCTGGTAACACAGGCTAGGGGAACATGGGAATAGGCATTCCACTATTCATGTCTACTCCTAAAAATGACGTGCATAATCAAGTGTCTTCGTAATTGATTATTAGAGAAATCTATAATCGGAGCATACAAAGACGCACCTAGAAAACAAGTTCCAAGAATAAAAGAGATAAAGAAAACAAAATGAGCTCAGCAACGCCAGTGATCATAAAATCGGTATACGAGATACCACTATCTAAAGTAATCGGCAACTGCGAGTGGAATAACAAAAACAATCTTATTATCGGAGCTGAAATAAACAAACTCAGAATAAACGCCAGGCATACATTTACCAAATAATATAAGAGTATTATACATAAGATTATACAAGACAAGGCCGCAGCTAAAAATGCAGCACTAATTACAGCGCTAAACGATAGATTTACGAAAATATTGAACTAGCGGGACATCAAACCTTTGGCAGTACCAGAATAATGCACAGTAAATGGCGAAGTCCATACGGGGACAAGCAGAAAGTATGCTGTTATACAACAGGAAACAAGGATAAAGGAGCATGTCCAGGCAAAGCAGAGGATGCTCTACAAAAAAACAACGAATCAGCTATCGGAAGATCAGACGTATTGTGTATTTTTGTATCATACAAATAAAGTGAAAACAGATCTAAGCGATCGTTTTTGCGTTCTCTGCTGGATTTTGGCATATTGACCGATAGCAATACTGACGAGAAATCGGAGTAAACAAAATAGGGTTCTTTCGGAAATGGTCGTAACTGTCGTTAGCATAAACCCTTTGTGTGCTCAGCGAAACTTTAGGCGGGCGACTAGGTTAGTATTACAATGGAAACGGGCGAATTTCATATCTAACACGTGAATTTTAATGGAATCGGTCCCATTATATTTTTTAGTGCTTTTTTGAGCACAAAACGTGAACAAAAATAAAAACAAAAAATAAAATGAAAACAAGTAAAGGTACTCTAAGCGAAATTATGACAATTCCTTAAGTATAAATAACCATGTAAATAACCAATACGCCACTGATATATTTGTAGCGTAGTTCGAATGGAGCCACGATCGCTCAGTGACGTTGCTTTTAACTACCGGTAGTCAGCGGATGACAGCTCCACAGCAGCTACGGAAGAAACGGCGAGTGCGCATGATATAAAATAAATCATCGAAGACGCAAATATAAGAAGTATCGAGCCGATACCCATCGTACCGATTGACGAGTTTAAATCAATGACTATAAAAATGAGGTTTAAGATAAGTAAGAACGACATGCTAAAAGATGGGGAAATTAATGCTATACGTGTGCTAGCACAATGTATGGTAACAATAATGGAGCAGACTGACTTTGACGTACGTCAAAGTACAATAAGGCGGGTTACAAGACAGCTGGAAGCGGCTAACTCGAACCTAAACAAATTCATACCTGCGAATTTCCCACACATTTTTTGACATTGAGCATCCCGACGACGTCATTTGACTCAAGGCGACAAATAAAATATTATTGAGTGAAAAAATATTACGGACCGGTTATTTATGGCGGAACAGGCTATGGCGGAACAGGCTATGAAGTGGACCATCACTGTAGCCTCAGGAACCACGAGATGCTTGGGTTAAGTTCGATTGGTCGAGGTAAAATACTCGAATTTGCTGAAATTGATCAATTAAAAAAGTGAGGGGTGAAATAAGGCCGCTTAGAATTGTTTGCTAACCAACAGGAACAATTTGAAGGGCTGTGAGTATATCAGCGTTAGCAGAAGAAACTTCTGAAAAGATAGGTGAAATAAAATCATCTCTACGGAATCACAATAAGAAATTGCCAGATACTGAAAATGATACGGTATAGGTCGTACCAATTCTAGCAAAATTGGAAAAAGACCTCGATAAAAAGTTCCCGGCCAAATTTCCCTATACTACACCACCTCATGGTGGTCAAGAACCAAATTTCCTGCTTTGTGCAGTATATCTGTTCCCAGGATTGGTATGCAATTCTTACTCGTTACGAAGTAACGTAGTTCTTCCTTCAAATATTAGCTCCATTTCTAACATGACTACTACACTAACGGGATCGTTCAAGCTTCTTCCTTCTAACCATACCTTCATAAAGCTTTTGCCGATTGTTTGTAAAAATCCGTTTTTGTTCAAATTTGGCTTTATTGTTGAAATTGTTGTGTTTATAGGAATCGTAGGCTCCGTAGGGGTGGCTCGTCGTGTTGCCCGGCATTCTTCTTTCCTGTGCCCATTTAGGCGGCACTTTCTGCATCTTGGGGCATTGCCTTTTCTGCGAGCAGGTGTCCATCTGATTTGTGAAGGCAGTCTTCTCTATTTGTATTCGTGGCTTCTCTGCTCTGGTCTCCATGTTACATTATTTTCAACTTCGCTTATTCTGATTACACCTTCGCTTATTCTTACCGATGTCGCCTTCCATTATTCTGTTGGTCTCTTTTTGTTGTTTACAGTGCACCTCGTTAAGATCTGGCCATTTATTTACTGATTCGGTGAAGTATGCTTGCAAGTTTGCCAATCTTTCTAGTGCTGATTCTTCTGCCTTCTTCGTCTTGTTGGGCACTTTTTCACCTGCAAATGTCATTTTTCGACTACCTTTTTCTTCCTCCAATAATGCCGATTATGTGTTATCGTCCAGAAATTTCGCTAACGCTTCCAGTCTTTTCGTCTGTGTTCTATCTTCTGCTACCGGCTTCCAATCATCTGCAGTCATTGAATTTTTCCATTTTGTTTCTCAGCAATCGGTATTTAGTTACTATTGCTGTCAGTCTTTCCAAGAAGTATTTGTTTTTGTCGTTTATGCGAGTATTTTTAGCCCATTTTCAAGTTGTCACATCCAGTAATTCTTTGTTTAGAAATAACAGCCAAACCGTTGCCTTTGCTTACACCGCTCTAGTCATTGTTCCGCGCTCCCGCCGTGCTTCTTACCAGGTTAATTGATTTCTTCGTTAATTTCCCCCAATAAATAGCTTCACCCGCTTTACTTACTTGATTGCTTTCTATAGAACTAATTATATCCTTCTTTGTTGTCTTCGTGGCTTTGATAAGAAATTTCGTGCTCTGCATGCCAAATCCCACAATAGATTTGTGTTCAATTCTTTCAGTACTTTCGTTTGTTTTATATCGAAAAATTGACTGAATTTGAATTGGTTGATCGTGGTATAAGTAGTTTTTTGCCATAGAACTTCAAGATTAGTAACTCCGGGTGATGGGTCTCTAGCGTAAATGTGCGAAATTCATTTCGTTTTTTAAGTAAATTTAGCAGCTGCGCGTATCTGCTTGGGTAACCTGTTTTGGCTCCAAATTTCGTTCTTTTAATTGGTTCAACTAGAGAGCAATTTCAATATCCGAGCACTTTCATATCCGACACCTGAGTGGACACCTGAGTTTCTGTGCTACATTTTTTGATCCCGAGATATGTCGGGTTAGACACTTCCTCTATACAATATTTACAGTGGTAACATAACATATAGACCATTTTATAAATTATTCACAAAATGTTATTTTTTATTTTGTTCCGTTTATAGCTACGTCCTGGAACTTGGCTACGTCCTGGAACTTGGATACGTCCTTTGTGTCAACCTATTGCATAAGATTTCTCTATCCAACTAACTCCTCCATTTTTAGATATTTATATTAGGCAGTCTGGAGAGACTTTCGCATAAAATGTGTTCCAACGGAGATACAATTTACTTCGTATTATTAACATATGTCTGGTCAATGTTCAGACAGAATTCGAGAAACAAACAGCCTAGCCAGGTTAGCTAGATAATTCCAGATAAATCAATCTCATCTGGCATGAAAATTACATTGACCACTAATACGACGCTTCTAGTAGACTAATTTCTAAATCAAGCAGATAGCTAACGACCGATAAAAATTTCGTTAAAAAATACTAAAGCATTCTCGAGATAAACGCTGAAATTTTGTACCAAAGAGAAAAAGAGCGAATATTCAGTTTTCAGGCTATCACACTACTTATAGTTGCAATAAGTTATTATTTTTTCATGAATTCACTTTGAAAACACTCGGTTTTCAAACGAGAAATACACTTAGCTAATCTTTAAATGCGAGTGAAAACTCAATCGCCAAATGCGGAAGGTGCATCATCTACACAAATAGCGAAAATTGGTATCTACTGGTTAATCGGATGACAATGGTTTATTGGTTAACCCGCACCCTACATTCTATGTATTTATACACATTTGAATTTTCCGCAGGACCCCTTCCGCCAAAAATTGTTTCGATTATTTTGTAACTCTAACAGAAGTTATGGTCCGATTAACGAAAATCTGTGACGATCAGCCCATATTTCAGCGGACGGGTTAAAGTTTGCTATCAACAAGTAGTTCAAAGAAACAATGTTAATCTAAAGCGAGTTCTCCTTGCACTCCATTTTATCATAATTTATTTTCTTGCTTGAAGTTTTGCATTTTATTACGTAAACTTTGATTAACACCATTCAATCGTCTCTACTGCGCCGGGAACTCTACCTGATCCCTGCCTTATGAGGACTTGAAAGCACACTTCACAGTACCAAATAGTCAATGTGGGGCCCGAATTTATGACGGAACGCCCGTCACTATACAGTACGCTTATCACACAGCGACTTGAACAGGTGAAACACTTTGTGTTATAATATCAAGTTAAAAATTGGTCCAAGATAAAATGATAAATATTGAATTTCAGTTATGAACCGATTGCGAAATTTCTATCCTTCACTTCTGTCCTTCATTAACGTAAATATTTCGTCGAAGGGTTAACTTGGATGTTGGCAAATATAATGTTAAAAAGTTACACTACAAAAAATCGTTCACCTGTACGAATCGCTATAAGCGTGCTGTATGAGGTCCAACCTTTCGTCGCAAGTTCTATTGTGAAGTGTGCTTTCAAATTATCATCGGAAAGAGATCAGGTAGAGCTCGAGACGCAGTAGAGACGGTTGAATGGTGGTGATTGATCACAGAGAAACTAAACCAATATTTACGTAATAAAATGCAAAACTTCAACCACGATAAAATGGCTTTGCAACCATAACTGTCTGGACCTTACGGGCCTGACACTGGCGACAGCTACATTGGGTATGATCAGGTCTTTTTAGGATATATAATTAAAAGCTATGTTTTTCTTGTGTGATCAGATCGTGATCTAATGAGCGTTCTGACGTTTTAGTAAGTATTATATATCCACCTAGTTATATCGTTATGGCATAAAACATTTGTGGTACCATGTACATCAATAAAAACGCCATAGATGGCTAATGTTTTTAAAATTGCTTCTATTACTGAAGTAGTACACAATTTAAAATCTTGAAATACGAACCACATAAGGGTTAATTACAACTGAGCTCTAATACCGGTAAACATTTCTTCCATCACGATCTGGGTAATTTCTAACTGGGAATCTCCAACTTCGAAACCAACGTTAGGATCAAATTTATAGGAAAAATCCAGGCGTATGCGACTAACACTAAACAACTTGTCAATGATTTCGCCTCTAACCAACCGACGGGCGCGTAGAGTGGTATTTGAAGTCAGTTTGAACGATACGGTTTTGGCTCGGCATACAGCCATGAAGTTTGTTGCACCTTTTTGAAATGATTCATCGACCAGGACCTCGTTAGTTGCAGCCAGGTCATTAACGGTGGACTCTAATTCACTACTGACACTTTCTAACTTTTTCTACTCCTCACCAGAGCTACTTAGCGAATCCCACTCGCCTAACATAATAGAAAAATAATAAATATAATGTCACGTAAAAATGATAACTAACCACGAAACGTAAAATCGAGCTTCTGACGCTTTTCCACCGGCGGGTCGAGAATAGGGATAGTCGTGTTGGCACGAGTATTTTTGTCATATAGCTGGGGTACTTTCGAACTACTGGTAGAACCACTTCTACTTTTTCGTGCATTCATTGGTGGTGCGCTTACGATCTGAATGTAGTCTCGGAGTAACATGTATGATAATGGGAATATATATATACATAATATAGGTGACATAATAAAATATCAATTATATAAATTCAGAAACAATATATGTTGATAAATGAACTACACTGGAATCTGTTAGATCCATAAGTAATTGTAAATTATCATCACGACTGGTTAACTCCACTGTGGTACAAGGCAATTTTACAGGCCCATAAAATACGAATTCAGAATTTAATATTCCATAGGTTTCACTACAGGTCCGGTGAATAGAATAGATTCTGAAGTCCAGCCTGAACTATAGAAAAACGTTGATGCGACGATCATTAGTGACAATAGCCACTTACTCAAGTGAACGTTCTATTGTCACTAGTATGTTTTGTGGAAGTCAATACGATTTTACCAAGTCCATTTCCGAGAGGGCTGAGTCTAATATCATGATGAGGTGGGGATACAGTCAACTGTAAAATGCTTCATAAGGACTTTTAAAATATATCCAGCATTGAAACTGGCACAGACTGGATGGCTGAATATTTTTAAATAAGTACGATATCTATAAAAAGTAGTCAATGTTAGTACCTAGGCCTTTACGCAACTCATTGCTCATAAGACGATAAAGCAAGACACGAATGATATAATAGAATATTGATTGGCCCTTAAAAACTGATATAAATTAAACAAGTACTACTGGGCGTATTTAATGAATATTTACGTCTTGTTGAAACCCTAAGGACCTAGGACTGGTTCGTGCGGAATCTATAAGTACAAGCAATTTTTCATATAATATCATTAAGGGATGCCACTCGTGAATGAGTTCCAAATGTAAGGCCTTGATTTGAGCTACAATAATATGATGGGCAGACAATTTGATAAGGTCGGGGATGCTGAACTAGTTCTTCTCCACTGATCCACCTGGTTAGTGTTAGGATTAATTCAATTTTAGCAAGATAATTCTATAAAAAGTACCGTAATATTGAATAAAAATATGGATGATACTCACTTTTGTGTATTGAAGTGAGGAAAAAGTAGCCAATTTTGTGTCCTGAACTATATCAATTATAATATGGTACCCAGATAGACCAATCCCGTTGAAATGCGAGGTGACTGTTCGTCTTATTTTGACACAATTAGCACAAATATCACCAGAATAAACCCACTGACAATTATATATTATCGCATGATAGTCAATCTCTGTTAGTTTGGCTACACTAATCTCAGTATGCAAGCCCGAAGTACACCAACAGGTGTCGTACAGCATAGCAAGTCGTTGAGACGGAGCTGATGTAGATGCTGAGGCCATAAACTGGGTCATATTAGCCTGTCCTTCAGCCTTTCCCCGGGTTCTTTTTTCTTGCCTTTACTACCTGGTAAATGAGCAAGAATTCAATCTGAAGTCGGAATACTGGTTATCTCTGATTATGAGGTGTAACTAGTGAAACATTCTCATACAAAACCGACCCAAGATTTCCACCGTCAAAAATCTGCATCTGACAAAAGTGCATTTTTTGAGCTCGGTTTTTGTTGAAATTAGTTTTATAAAACACAACGTAATGGCACTGGTACTCTGATTATATACTAAGGATCACAATTTGAATTTGGCACCTGCAAGTGCAATGTGGAAATAAAATTGAACTGAAAAATGGAAGTTTATTAATTAAGTATCAAAATATTTAAAAAAAGTTATACAAAAAGCTAGCCAATTCACTCTAATTGTAAAACTGCACCTTCTGAGAATGAATCTAGGACTGAAATTACTCAGAAATTGCTTAAAAATCAGATGTTGACAATAAATATACGTGACATGCCCTAAAAATAGATATCCAGAATGCTACTTGTATAGGTATATGATTTATATGATATATAGTCTATTTATATGATATATAGTCTATTTATATTATATATAGTCTATTTATATGATATATAGTCTGTATAACTGATATAATTTGTGCACTGAAAACTCATGTTTGACCGCGGAATGTGGCGTGTTGTTGACCTAAGTTGGGCGATTAATTAGGTGGGTCAAACGGATGTACTTAGGTTGCGTTAAGGATTAACATGGATTAACATGGATTAACCCCCTAAGACACACAAGATCAGTATGCATCTTGGTGTGTGTCAATTTTTATATGTAGGTTTATGTGTGATTGTGTGTTAGTACAATGTTCAGATATCAGTTTAACTAATTTAATATTGTTTCATTATGTGTTTCGAGAACTCCGCAATATTTTCCATTGACACTTTTAGATAGCTAAAGGTTCATTCTTTCCATAGTGGCGATTAGTCTTCTAGAAGCGTCAAATTTGTGGATAATGTAATTGACTTGCACAGCACGAAGTGGGGGTATATTCAAAGTGGCCGGACATTCAAAGGAGCCCGATACAGACAAGATAGGAATATGATTTTTACATATTCCTGCAGACTTTTTGATGGTGCTCCTTCTGATATATGTTATTATATTTTTTAAGAGTGAAAAACTAAATTAATAAAAACAACAATTTAGCCAAAGATAAAAGAATTAAATTCTGTGCAAGAATATGTAAAAATTATATTTATAGCGTATCTGTAGATAACACGGGAAGGAAATAATTTGGCAATTACATCTCCCAGACACCTTTTTGGTTACTTATGACCAGGGACCCTGTTTTTAGCGTTTTTAACGCCTTAGACGTGGTTGAATGTTTGATTGACCCCCCCCCCATACCCCCAGCTTAAATTGGACGATTTTGAATCGTTAATCACACCAAATTGTTGCCCGAGACGACCTCTAGTGGAAAACTACCCTTAAAACTTCAAAAAAAAAAGTTTTTACGCTTTAAGAAAGTTGTGTCCTAGATAGGACAACATCGAGCAGAATGCCTGCCTTAAATTTTATTGCGCTTATTTTAGGGTACCTACCGATCAAAAATTTAAAATATGTAAAATGCAACATAATGGAGGTAATTTAACACTTCGCGGTAACAAACATATTGCAGTCTTGTTGACT
>SCLF01052300.1:0-11874 GCA_004367975.1 Mesochordaeus erythrocephalus
GCACTTTAGAAATCCCATTTTTGGGCTGTAACTAGGTAACGTGTTAAGAGTTCGGGATCGGTCCTTTGAAAAGAATTGAAGCTGGAGTAATGACTCGTCGAATAGGCCCACATTCAAGCCAATCGGGCATACTCCCCGAAATCACATTTTTGTATTCTAATTGCCGTTATATTCCACAATATTTTAAAATGTCCGATGTCCTCCGAAATTGGATTCATTCGATGCGCAACAATGTCAGCTACATTTCTTCTCAAATGACCGACCGGAATTCCTAGCCCGCTATGTAGTTATAGCCGCTAGAATTTCTATCTTCTAGAACTTCTATGGAAGTCAAAAATGTGATTTCGGGAAGTATGTCCGATTGGCTCGAAAGTGGGCATATTCGACGCGTCATGACTCCAGCTTCAATTCATCTCAAAGAACCGACCTCGAGTTCTTAACACGTGACCCAGTTATAGCCCAAAATTATAGCCCACAATTTTCAATAAATAACAAAAATCACAAATTTTGACTTTTCTATTTTGTTATGATTTAGAAGAGATGCTACGTTCCCAATGTATGTTCACTAAAAATTCGACTCGAAATAACTGCGTAAAAATAAATTTTAGGATTTTCAGAATTTTGTCCCTTTTTGAACAATGTGACTTTCGAGGTCCATAGCTTTAAAATAAATAATTGGAGTATGTTTTTGATACCTTTATTGGATGCCCTGCGGTCAACTTAATCCAGTACAATTTAGTAAGGTGAGCTGCCATGCCGCAGGAGTTAAAATTAACGTTTTTTCTCATGTAATTTTGGACATTTTGGGAACAGATTCGGAACCGCAAGAAAAAACTATCAGACTCACAAAGTCTCGCTAACCGATCAATTCCCACTTGAAGGGGTAGGGGCAGTTTTGATACATGTGTATGAGTTAACACCACCCCTCACCTGTTTTCCCACATAACCTTTTTGAGAAATACATATTTGTAACTTAGTTGTTCTGACATTAGAAACAATATAGCTAATGCAATAATACTTGGGCTTATTTTCATTATCCTCCTGATAAATATATGCAAATTAAAAAAGATTGAAAATGAAGGAAAATAATAAAATAACGGCAAATGATTATTTACGCTGTATACCTTTATTTTCCCGTTGACGGGTTCCACGCCGCCAAACCAAACTTTATCCAACAAATCTTGTACTGCTTGATGACCCATGAAGTTCTCCACCTCAGCCAAATCCCCCAGCTCAAGCGGGGTTCGGTATCCCCACAATATATGTTTCCAGCGAATTAATAATAAACACATATCATAGTTGTCCTCATAACATGCTTGAAGAATAGCCATAGACCTAGATTCCATCTCAGCATGCTTCTCTTGATAAACATTTTGCAAATCAGTGAGCGTAATATATTTTTTTGAAATCTTCAAGCAGTTCGAAATCAAAAATGCAACTCCAAGACACTGTGTGATACCAGCATGATACGAAAGCGGTGCATTACAAGTGACACTCTGTGAAAAATGGTCAATCGATATGTCAACATCCAGATCAGCTGGCAACTGTAAAATATAATTAAGTTTTCATTTTGTAACGCCCTAAAATAAAACGTATTCTCAGTAAACCTTGTGCTCCCTTTGAGCAAATGTTCACTCATATCTATCGCTAATAATATACTGTTTGCAATACAATTCGTTCCCAATCAAGATGTTTGTGTCCTTCATCTTGCTTGAATGTTATGGTAGCTTGTATGACCAGCAGCGTCTGGTCGTTACTAGTAAAGTTTTACAATTTAAGGTGAAAATTGCAGAATTCTATATACATTCAGTCCACAACTTCTATCATCAGTACTATTACGTCTAACCCAGATGAAAGACTCTAAATACGCATATGCACGTCTACTGTAGGGAACGATTTGTGTGTGCGGGTTATCGAACTCTGCATCACTATTGTCTTAGTTTATATGATTTGCCCTGAAATACGACTTAAATTGTAATGTCGGTCTTATAATTATTTTCATTTCATGAACAAGGAACATGTAATATCTATAAAATCCAAGTAGACTAAATCACTAATATCCTCATGGAATTCGTAAACGATCAATTTAATTTCCCAGGTCGCTATCACATGACCAACAAAAATGGCGCTAACAGGCTTAATTTTTATTTGTCGAATAGAAAATCGCTCGGTACCTAATCAAGGTTACCTCACTTCCGCCATCTATAATCTAACATAGAACAGCTTCTACCTTCTAGTCACACCTTCGGCCGAGATGTTCGCAGATGAATCATTTTCGAGGCGTTTCATGGCATTCTTCCTTTTTGTACCCTTTTAGGCCGCACTTCCGGCATCTGCTCCCGTTCTCTGCAAACATTGTTGGTGACCATGTGCTCTGTGAAGGCTGTCTTGTCCATTGTAAACCTTGTATCCTATCTTCTGGCTTCTAGGCTGGCTTGGTTTCCATTTTCTTTCTACGTTCATGTTTCGTCTTTTTTATGGTGTTGCAGTTCTGATATTCCCTTACTGTCCTCTGTTATTCATCGAACGACTTCTTCCAGGCTTTGGTTGACGCCCTTCCGTTGTTTCCACTTATCTTCATTCGAAATTTTCCACTCCTTCGCCGAGTTGGAGAATTCCGCTTGCATTGTCTTCTCCAGGAATCCAATCTGGTTGCTGCCTTTGTATCTACCGAGGTCCTTATCCTCTTGGTGCAGAAGTCTCGCCTGACATCTTTATCAGGTTCGTCTCCGCGGGTTATTAAAGATGGGGGAATTTAGAATAGACAGCATAATGAAGGAAGTACAGTTGGGAGAAACCATTATAACGAAGGGAAGAAGAAGAACCGAAGAAATTGTGAAAATACGCGAAATTTTTTCTGTTAAATGAGGAATTGGCAGGAATTGCAAATCTTTCACGATTTGAAGTCCACATGGAAAACCTGGGCCTGTAGCATCACAGATGTAGAGCACCCCGTATCCGCTGAGGCTCAAATGAGAGAGACGATCCGAAAAAACGTTAATGAGGGGCTAATGATGCGCATCCGTAGTGCTTGGAATAGCCCTACATTAATAGTTAAAACACCACGTGATGAATATAGATTGGCTATAGATTATAGGGCAATGACTGAGGTGATCCAAACGAATCACTACCCACAGCCCGTATAAATGACCTAATAATAAACTTGGAGGAGTCAATAATCTTTAACTGCATAGACCTAGCTGCGGGACTGCATCCAATCCCCATTAATGAAGATAGAGCAGAAGTCCTTACTAGTGGGAATGAACTGGGGCAGTTTCGGTAAACTAGAATGCCAATGAGACCCACAAATGCACCAGAGATGTATACAGTTGGTTTCGAGGGTACACCCGTCGAGACTCAAATAATATACATGGATGAATACGGCATTCAGTTCAATGCCAAGAAGTCAGTCTTCTTAACTGATTAAGCGAAGTTTTGCCGACACGCAATTAAAGAAGTTAGAGTGATTGAAGTAGGGGTAGAAGAAATCCTAAGAACCCCAACAAGACCAAGAAACGAGAAGGAGGCGCAATGGTGTTTGGAAAATTCAACTTCCTAAGGTATGATAAAGACTTCACAAAAATAGCGGCGCCAATACGGTAACCTACATGAACCTACATGAACTAATGAGCTTAAAAAATATCATTGTTTTCTCGACATTGAATCTAAAAATACCCGACACTATTGAAAACGACTTCATATTGGAAAGTGATGACTCGGAGTAAGCAATGGGAGCGGTGCTGTATATCTGCATGAAGAAGAAACAAAAATGGAACAATAAAAAAGGAGAAGCAGAAAAATATATTGAACATGAGCACTCTCTAGACTGTTTAAGAGCAGTCGACTTGTGTTTTCCAAAAATTCGTGTAGGCATTACAATTTATGTGATGTTTAGTTACCGTAAATATTTGGCGTAAATTTGTTTTCATAAATTTGGGATCACGTTGTTAGCACTCTTTGGCAGTTCTCTATGCTATGGTATTAATTGTTGTCCATAAACGTAAATTACGTTCTCTTTGGTCGTCGTTGTCATTCAATTGGCGTCAGAAGAGAAAATTAACCTACGCGTCTTAACACTTACGTCTAATGACTTATAACTTGTAAACAAAACAACAATTCCGGTGTAATCTCTCGTAAACAATTCGCGCAAACACTATTTTCGTGGTCTTAACTCCCAAGGACCATTTATTTGACTTTATGCTAGGACCATTGTGTTCATAATGGTGTGCATAATAAATATTATAATATTATTATAATGAAGCACTACTAGTCTAATTTTCTGAATTATCCTCCTCCAAATAAATTTAAATGCTTACAAACACAATCGACAAATAGTAACATATGACGTTAATCTTTAATCATGCAAAATGTATGCATTTCGAGAAACGTGTGAAAGATTGACCATGTCCACTGGAGACGCATCGGTCGCTAAGATGATATGTGTTCAACCTAAGTGCAACTATTGGAAGATTTGGTAGTGATTTTTCCGCGGGTTAATATAGGTTACGTTTTAAGTTATTTGTTACCATTTTGTGAAGCGATGAGGTTGTCACAATAGATAAGGTTGTCACAAGTGTTAAGGTTGTCACCCTCGACGATAGTGATCGTGCACTAATTAATAAAAATAGTAAATTCCAGACTTACCAGTTTGGCATTTTCAGTAGCGTATTTTTGAAAGTCTTCATGCTCAAATATTTCATCAACCAGATCAAATCGGTTAAAGAGAACAGCCCAGGTTAACAGCTCTCGAATAATAAACTCGGGTTCGATGGGTTCGTCAGGCAGCCAGTTTCGCCGAACTCTATGCATACTTGTATCACCAAGCAACTACGAAAAATATTATGAATTTAGTAATTACAATGGGTAACTGGAAAATAGCACTAATATGTAGGCGCTGCAGCGCTCTCATTCGCGAGAGAGTTCGAAGTTTAGGGGCAGCTCGCAGTTTATACCTGGATCACCAGCTCTTTTACACTACCTTTAACTAGTGGATACCGTGAAGGGACAAAACGTCCAAAACACGTCCATAACGCTCGTTCGCAGATATCTCGATAGTGAATGGACGGATCTGCTTTAAATTTTAACTTGTTAAAGGTTTTCAAATACTTCTCAAACAAAATAAGTTGTGACCGAAAAAGTTCAGTGTAACTAATTTGGTAGACCAAAAGCGTTTTCTCGCTTTTTCGTAAAAATCCTAGCGATTTGCAAAATTTAACTGCCATTATTATCTCCCGCACAACGTTTTTTATTGAATATACACTGAAGCTGTGTCGGTTTTTTTTTTGCAAAAATCCAACGCTTTTTACCAAGAATTTTAACGGTTGGAACTAGGTTTCAGTTCATTATTTTTCTCTCGGTATCCTTATTGGCATAGAAAAAAAATAATGGTCTCACGTTGTAAACAACATTTTTATTAAATATATACTGAGTTTTTTATATATACTCAAGTATTTTTTTTGAAAACCAACGGTTTTCTAATTACGACTCCATGTGTTTTAATCGTAGGAGCTCAGCTTCAATGTATTAATGTTCTTTGGGTATCCTTGTTGGCATAGAAATTTCGTTATTATATTGAATACAAGTATTTTTTTATTGCACATATGGTGAACCTGTCGAATTTCTTCCAATATAGTCTCTTTTGTTTAGTAATAATAATATATCTCATAAATTATTTCACTTGCAAGTACTTCGGCTGCCTCTATAACATCTTCCATCCAGATGGGTTTATAAATATAGAATTGTGAGATTTCGTTTCGCTATAAATTGTTAATCGATAAATATCGATTGAAAATAAAAAATTTGGAAGATAAAGATTGGATACAGTTATACAAAGATTATTAACGAATAGTATCAAATCATTCCAAATCATTACTAAATAATTAATAATAATACATATCTGTTATTAAGCCAGAACACTGAATTTTTTTGGATTTCTAGCCATCTATTTGACCGAGAAAATATAATTTGAATGAACTTTCGCGTGTATAACCGTTATATTCTGATTTTTCATACATTATCGGTAAACAATATTAATATAATCTTAACACCGTTAAATAGCCAGATAGCATAGCTTCCCTCATTTCCACGGAAAATATTGTTCCGTTTTGACTTGAGATGGAAATGAAGAGCGGTCTCCGCTTGTTAATATAATCCAACCGACAAATTTCTGCGTATGACTTGAACTTTTACGATAATAAATTATTATATGCGTTTAGGGTACGTTTGTTAGGACATAATCTCAATCTACCAAATGTCGGGGCGTCGATAAATAAGGACTTTCAAGTGGCCCACATATTACTGTCATTTTCCGATTAGCACTGTAATTCAAAGCGTAACAACAATTATTATAAGCCGAAAATAAGGGTCGAAAATCCCGTTTATTGGGATGTCACCCGGTCCGTTAAGCCAGCATTTCTCACGAATTGCTAACTACGGTGGACAAAATGTCGGGAAACATGGAATAAATCACGGAGATTAATAATTATATTTGTAGGAATATATAATCCTATATGTATATTATATAGAATATACGTTTGATATAGTTTGTCCCAGATAAGTGTGTCGAGTGTTTAACCGTGAACCACGTCTCCACCACCCCTTCTCCCCCATGTTAATACGCGAACACTCAATGCTCGTGATGTATCATGCATTGGCGCTAACCCATGTTAAAAACATGCGAATTTTAACATTTGAATTAATGAATTAATGTAGTTAATGAAACGTATTACATTATTTAACTTATCGATATAAATGTAGTGCACTCAATTTAATACACGACCTCTACGACATTATTGGTTATTATAAGTCTTAGCAGATTAAATAGATTTTATAAGATCACGTATAAATCAAGTCTAAACGATAATATAGGTGACAATATTGATTCTCCTTAATGGTGAATAACTGTAGAAGCCACGAGGTCCATGAACGCGGTCAACTGGTCTCTTGCAACCGCTCGACCTGTCAGTATTTGCGATTTTGAAGAAAAAGTTTCGCTAAGTATTGAAAATCTTCACAATGCAAATGTGACGAAAAAAGATGCAGTTGATTTTAAAAAATGGTAATTCAGAAATTCAATTGTTTAGATCATGCATCTACTGACCTAGCTGACGAAAAACTATGAACCAACTGAATCTACGATAGGAAATGTTGTCAGATATGGACGAGGTCGATAAATGTACTTTAAAATGACTTATATGAAGACGAGAAATATGAACAAAAAAAAAGAACATGGACTACAAAATCACAAATTTTTTAATCAACCAATAGACATTACTTTACGTCTAGATAATAAAAAATGGTTATTTTTTTGTCTCACATGTTTTTTTTTGAAGTGACAAACTTTGATCGGTCATGAACTCTTCAAAAAAGTGACACTCTTTTCTGTGACACTTTTTGAGGCACCACAGTATTTCATGAGTGGATTACACTATAGATGTATTATCTAACCGAACCACTTGCATGTCTATGTGCCACCTACGAAAATAGGATATACAGCAACTTGGAAAAATAGTCACTAAATTAGTCACTTTTCCCAACATATTTTATTCCACAACGATGGCAAGTATCGCTGTATACGGAAATAGAATTAGTTGGCTTTATGTCAAAAAAAAAAAACAAATGGTTGCAACAGGATGAAATTAGTATTTAAGATAAATTACAGTGAAATAATCGTTAAAGACCATCATTTTGTACGGGAAAGTACAAAACGCAGTGACCTAGAGTGATTAACCGTGGACAAAAATGGGGCAGCAGGTAGTTATTAAAGGCTAATATGTAAATCATATTTCACAAGGTAATCGAAAATAATTAACAATTAGGATTTAGTGGAAGGGATATATATTACAAAGAAAATGATAAAACACGATTTTCTATATGTTCGTTCTTTCCGCATCTCCAAGAGTTCAGGGTGGTATCTTTATACTAAAACGTATTTGGTTGTGTCTATTTAATAATCCGAAATTCACAAATGTTCCAACCTAAAATGTATCCTTTAGTTTTCAAGTAAAGTGTGGATGTGCAACGGCGTCATAGCTTTTAAAATTGGAAACAATGCGTGACATTTAGAGTCTCCTTATAGCCTGTAATATTTTATCACGATTATATATTACGATAGACTCATTCTTTACATTATAATTAATTGCTAGATATCTATACCACGGATCTATACCAGATGAGCTGGGTATACAACAATTCGTTTACGTGTTCCACAAAAATATTGACGCATGACCACAAATCATTAGTGAGCGTTGGGAAAAGTGTCGAACGGTGAACATTGTATTAAACAATGAAATGGACAACGAATTGGACAATCAAATGGACAACGAAATGAACAATGAAATGGACAATGAAATGGGCAATTAAATGACAATAAAATGGACAATGAAATCGACAATGAAATCAACAATGAAATGGACAATGAAATGGACAATGAAATGGACAATGAAATGGACAATGAAATGGACAATGAAATGGACAATGAAGGACAATGAAATGGACAATGAAATGGACAATAAAATGGACAATGAAATGGACAACTTTCAAAATCTCAGTAAAATATGAAGCTATTTCGTTGATTGAAATTGAGGAGTTCCCGTACTGTCCGGACAAAAAAGTCACATATTCATAATTAAAAGCTGAAAAGTCTCATTTCTTAAAGCTTGCACGCATAAAACAATTCGCCACTATAGGGTAACAAGCCACTATGTAATTTTATATATATATATTGAATATCGTGGATATAATTCAGGGCTCATAATAATAGCACAGTAATTAATATAGGTTATTAGAAATAGGCCCACTGTTTTCTTAGATGTTCATTTTTTAACTAAATTTAATGTCGTGTAAAATATTGCATATGAACATTATATTTGAATCTACTTATTAGGAGAAAATTATTTAGTTCTATTTACAAGTTTATAAATTCTTATCTGTAAAGACTGTAAGTGATTATTTAGGTGTAAGAGAGATATGGGGGAATTTTACTCATCTCTCAAACCCAGAGAATAACGTATAGCCGTAATAATTTGTAAATGGAACTGAATAATTTTCTCCCAATATATAACAAAAATATGTAATGCTCATCATTTGAGTGTCCATATATAAAAAGGGTCCAAACATAATAATAAGGTAACTATTTCTAGTTCTTACGTCAATTACTGTTTTATTAGTATTGACGGACTATTATGTGTCAGAGATTTAACACCATAAAGCCGATAATACCACAGTTACTTTATTTTATCTTCCAATTGTCTTCAATTATCTCCTTCTGTTTCCACATAGGGTCGCTAATTATCGGATAGCATGAACGAACCGGATGCTTTAATTTGTGGTATTGTACATTATTTTTTGGCGTTCCCTCAGAACAATCATCAGAAGTATTTATCTCCTGAGACAGAAATAATAATCAGGCTAAAATAGCTTACTTGTTCGTCGAGTATATTCAGCAGCTCAATAAAAGTTCTTAGATCAGCTCCAGTTGTGAATTTAAAGTTCCAGTTATGATTTTCGTCATAAAAATCATAGTTTGGGTCATCAGCAAGACACCTAATTTTTTTAACCTGCTCGGTCGCTCGTTCGGCGTCATCGATTTTATCATTCAGAATTTTTTCAAATAAAGTACGTTGATAGTTGAAGGTATATAACTCAAATAACAGCTGAGGAGTAAGTAGCGTCGGATCTGATAAAATCTTTTTCCTAAGTCAATTTGTGTGCTAACTTTATATCCATTACGGTGCCGTGGGTAAAAACGGGAATTGGAGAAGGATCGATTAAAAGTCTCAATCGATCAGACCTTTATGCGATCCAGGAAGAAATGGTGCAAGAAATGGTGCAAAATTAGTGTCAAATTTTCAAGTCGTAAACTGAATTAATATTTTAACGAGTAGATACCACACCTAGTCAGCCACAAACATATTCTCAAATATATAAATGTGGTTGATATAAAAAAGAGGGCGTTTCCGACAAATTAATTATCATCACAAGCAATACAATTACATTTTTCCGTAGTGCGCGATTTCTAGAAGACTAATCTCCGAGCTAAATATGTCAGTTGAAAGCATGAACCCTTAGCTCACTAAGACTGAAAAACATCATTAAAAAATATTCATTAGTGTCCAAGGGAGATGGAACCGAAGACCTATCAATTTGCGTTTCGTTAAGATTGCAAATACCTGATGGGTGTGTTAATCTTGACGAAACCTTAAATCATATAGGGAGAGATAGCAGCATTTAAGGTTGTAGTTAATTGTCGGATAAAAAGCTAACATTCGTCCGGATTTCGGATATACAAAATAATGGCGAATGTATTGTTAATGACAAAAGTAATATTATGTCCTGCAAGCAGCTCAATATGCAATAAGCGGCGTGTAAGTAGCTGATATAGCCAGTTTTATTATGGAAACTATCCTTTTCCCATCATCATTTGCTTTATCCTATATCCCAAATCCGGGCACAGTGGACTATTTTAATAAATCAGATTTTGACCACTATTGTAAGGCTAAATTTAGGCATTTAAACAATGCAGGTAGAAAACATTCAATGTCCAAAATATATAACAGGCTATAGCGGAACTTGAATATGTAGAGTCTAAATGCCTAAATTTAGGCTTACAAAAGTGGTCAAAATCTCATTTATTAAAATAGTCCACTGTGCCCGGATTTGTATTGCGCTCTGGTCGACATATTTAGTAAGTGAGTAATAATATTTGTGACCAGCAAGAAACAAGTAACAATTTCAAATAATTCGAGCAATGTGATTGGACCCAATGATTTGAAGCGAAATAAATTGAAAATTCAAATGAAGTTATAATCATTTCACTCACTCACATTCCTAGAAGTGGGTGAAACAAAAAATACTGTTGCTCGCTGATCGTTGATAATGAATAAGAAATTTTATTAATATGTACATAAGTGATGATAGGTTTCAGCGGACGAAATTCCAGGCCTTTCTCACTCGATATAAGGAAACGTCCAAGAAGGTTAATATGGGATATAAAATATACAAACTGAATTGTCAGCAACTAGTTTTCAGAAATTTATTTACTAGCAGCATCGCATTTGTGGAAAATGTAATTGACTAGCACAGCATGAAGCGGTTGTCGGTAATTATCCAGCTAACCTAGTCATTTTTGTAATCTTAATTTTTTCTGTAATTTGCTCATGCATCTGCCGATCATATGAAAGCAAAAACAAATTATCTGTTTTAAAACACATGTCACGATCGCAAGGTAAACGGTAAAATGTTGTTTAGTAGAAAGAAATAGAGAGCATATTCAGTTTTCCGGCTATTACACTACTTAAAGTTACTAAAAGTTATTGTTTTTTCACTAATTCGATACACAAGTAAAATTCCAAGTTACAGTTTTTTTTTAGTTCAGAAACTCCAATTAAGACTGAGAAACCGGCATTAAAAATAGCATTCACTTTGACAACTCTAAGTTTGGATGCTACTGTACTAAATCCAAATGACATATTTTGAAACGGCAATAAGTTGTTCTTTTAGTGCGCAACATTTCAAAACGATACAGTCTGTGGTTTTCGAGAAACATGCGAGTAAATACTACTGGTTAAGTGCGCTTGAGGTATATTTTTAAGACATTTAACCCGCAGGCTGATTTTCGCAGGCTGATTTAATCCGCAGGCACAGATTTTCGTTAATCGGACTATAACTTCTGTTATAGTGATACTACGCCGAATTTGCTATCGAGGACCCTACATAAACCCGCCTCCCGTTTTTTAACGTACTGTCAAACCGTAATTTTTGTTTTCGAATCGGGAGTCGCACCAAATTGTTGCCTGAGACGGCCTATAGTGGAAAAGTAACTTTAAAACAAATTGGCACCCACGGGTACTAAGGAAATGGCACTTAAACCAATCT
>SCLF01052301.1:0-20567 GCA_004367975.1 Mesochordaeus erythrocephalus
TATCAAATAGTTAACGAATTACTTTGTATAATATAGAGCTGTTATTACACTAGCTACGTGTCATTCTTGGCTTTCTAGCATATTTGTTGACCAACAAAATTGCGTTTAATTTCAACGGAAAATATTGTTCAGTTTTGGCTTGAGATAGAAAATAGCGGTGGACGTTTTATCCCTCCACGATATCCACAGAAATCGGGTTTGCAGTATCCACTGGTTAAGGGCATCATCAGGTGTCGCAATCACATCATTTTTGTCAATTTTGGACCGGAAGTCACGCAAAAAGTGGATGTCCGTGGTTTCCAATTGTGACTGTAAGCAACAGCAAATTCAGGTAGCCAAAATATGAGAGAATAAGAGAAACGCCAGCAATTTTATTGCCAGTAACAATTGAATACTTTACATTGAAATTAGTTCTCATACCCATAATAAATAAAAAACTTGCATATAGTTAGAGATGAATTAATGCAATACATTAAAAAGATACAATGTACGGTTTTCGAGAAAAATGAATATGAAAACCGATCGTTATTTACGTCGGGCTTGTATCTACAGGAATACGGGAAATGGCATCTACTGTAGTATACTGGTTAACACAAACTATTATGTGGACCAAAACGCCGGTCTCATTATTCGACCTTTTAATCACGTTTATCTATACTAGGCTGCTCTTTCAACGCACTCAAGCTCACGAAAAAACGCAACTACAGTGGTAATTTAAAAAGTGGCCACAATGTGCCCCAATTTAAAGTCTCTTTTTATCGATTATTATAAACTTTGCAATTTTGGTTTTTCTAAAAGTAAAAGCAACTATCTTTTCACCAACGTTGCATTAGGCACAAGGTCTAACGCCCTGTAATAACACCTGAACGTTTTATACGTGCTGTATATACGATTAGAAAACAGCAAATTTCAAGCTATGTACTGATGTTATCACCCCTAGAGTTTTTATTGGGATCGTTAAACCAAGTTAATCGTTAAAATCAGTTGACCTAGCACTAAATAATTAAGATTTTACCGGTGAACACACGCGAGCAAAAAAACAATAAATTTTAATGGAGATTTGTAAAATGAATTGCTGACAGCTGTATGTTTCTTGACTGCAACACCTTATGAGTCACACTTATCCAAGGCAGCCCCCAGCCTCTTCAAACTATTAACGAGACTTAGCCAGTCTGATAGAGTTTTTTCTTGCGGTTCCGAATCTGTTTTCAGAAATCTTCGCAAAAATAACCACCAAAAACCGCTAATAGGCAAAAAATACCGTTTTTTTTATAAATCGTTAATTTTAACTCATGGGGCATGCCAGCTCACCGAACTAAATCGTGGTAGATTAACTAGGCCCCTGGGTATGTAATAAACGTATCGAAAACATACTGCGATTATATTCTTTAATACTCATTGACCTCGATAGTCACATTACAAAATAGACACAATTGACTTTGACCCCCCTAACATAGAGTTTTTTAGCAGGTTTTTTTGGCAAGCTTTTTGGTCGGTTTTCTACGGTTGGGTTTTTGCAGTAGTGAAAAATTCGTGATTTTGTCACTTTTTGAAAATATGTACTTTAGAAATCCCATTTTTGTCCTATAACTGGGTGGCTATAACTACTTACCAAATCTATCAAATACCCTTAAAATTGTATATGTTATAGGGCTTGGATTCAGGATCAAAGTTTTACATTACCAAAAGTGTCTACGATTGATTCTGTTCAAGTTATGGTAATTATAAAAAAGTGAAATATTGTGAAATTTGAAATTACCATAACTTGAGAAGAATCAATTGTACACACTTTTCGTAATGTAAAACTTTGATCGTGAAGCGAAACCCTATAACATATACAATGTTAAGGGTATTTGATAGATTTTCTCGTAGGCCCGTTATCAGGCGGGGTGGGGGGGTGTTGGTCGTGAAGCATGTCGAATTGGCTCGAATGTGGGCTTATTCGACGCGTCATGACTCAAGTTGCAATTCTTCTCAAACACGTGACCTAGCTCAAAAATTGAATTCCAAATTTTCAAAAAGTGACAAAATCACGGCTTTTTCACTTTTCTATATTTTTATGATTTAAAAAACATGGCCAAAGTATGTTCACTAACAATTCGACTCGAAACCATGCGGTAAAAGCTAAAATACAGGAATAAATGTGTCCATTTCGACAATGTGACTTCCGAGGTCCATATCTTTAACACAAATAATTGCAGTACATTTGCGATACTTTTATTGGATGCCCAGGGGCCTAATTAAGCTGGCACGATTTAGTTCGGTGAGCTGCCATGCTCCCATGAATTAAAATTAACGTTTTAAAAAAGGTCTTTTTCACATGTCTGTCTTTATAGAGGGTTAACTGTACGAAGGAGTATACATTTGGACATTCTGAAAATAGATTCGGAACCGCAAGTAGAAACTCTATCAGACTGGCTAAGTCTCGTTAATAGTTTAGGTGCTTCCTGAAGGGATAGGGGGGGGGCAACTCTGGTTAGGTGTGTATCACACGGGTGTCCTAAGTATCCTAAACATTGTGAAATGTTCATAACTTGAGCCGAAAACACTTCACGGACTTTCGGTAATGTAAAACTTTCATCGTCAAGTTAAACCGTATAACATTTACAATTTTAAGGGTATTTGATAAATTTTCTCGGGGCCCGTGGGCCTTACATACAATAATGTGATTTCGGGAAGTATGTCCGATTGGCTTGAATTCTTAACATGTGACCCATCTGCATAAAAACTAAACTATTTAGGACGGTCAAATTGAATTATGTCCAGTTTTGAACAATGCGATTTCGAGCTCCATAGCTTTAAAACAAATAATCGGAGCTTTCGATGCTTCTAACTAATCTAGCACGATTTAGTTCGGTGAGTTGCCATGCCCGTGTATCACATTGCTGTCCAAATAGACCCTCCCCACCCTTTCAAGTGGGAACTGATAGCTTAACCAGCCATAGTGATTTTGATAGTTTTTTCTTGCGGTTTCGAATCTGTTCTCGGAATATGCAAAATTACACGCTATCCTATAGTTAACCCCCCGATAGACAGAACATGAAAAAAACATTAATTTTAACTCATGGGGCATGGCAGCTCGTGCTGGATTAATTCGGGCTCTGGGCATCGAATAGAATTGTCGAAAACATACTCCAATTATTTGTTTTAGAGCTATGGACCTCGTAATTCATATCGTCGAAAATGGACAAAATTGAATTTGAGCGTCCTATACTTTAGTTTTTACGCAGTTGTTTCGTGTCGAATTTTTAGTGAACATACTTTGGGATCGTGGGATGTTTTATAAATCATAACATAAAAGAAAAGTGAAAAATTCGTGATTTTTTTAACTTTACAAATCCACCTTTCGGGGTCGGTTCTTTGAGTGTAATTTAAGCTAGATTCATGACGCGTCGAATAAGCCCACTTTCGAGCCAATCGGGCATACTTTCCGAAATCAATTTTGGGGTGCAAGGTTTTAATTTTCTTTTAATCTGAATAAGCCCACGATATTGTCAAAAAATGTGATTTTGGCTCGAAAGTGGGCTTCGGTTTTGACATCTGTGTATCATTGGTTGTAGTATGAAATTTCCGATAAATTTTACATAGTATAGTTTAGTTAAATATGTTAAATTTATTCTGAAAAAGAATTTCGTAAAATTTTTCTAAAGTCTACAAACCCGGTAATCTAGAAGGGGCCCTTTATGTTAACTTCGAACTAGGCTGTCATCGAATATTCATTCTATGGGAATTAGTATCTTAGTTCACAACGATCAATTTGAAATTTCGCCGTAGGGTTAAGAGAAATGGCCCACCTTCGTAGTTAATCTGTCCATTGGTGTCCTCATGGCCGGTCAGTAATTGATCAATTTCTTCTTCAGACAGTTTTTCGCCAAGTGTTCCCAATACATGGCGCAATTCAGCGCTATTTACGGTACCGTTACCTTCTTTATCGAACACACGGAGACCCTGAAAGCCCAATATTAATACGTGGCCTATAATATTAAAATATATTCTATATATAATTGATAGTTATAATATTTTAATATAATTAGGTCAATTTTAACCAAATTCGTAACTATTTAACAAATTCACATAGCTGGGGTTTTGTGCCGATACTACTGGTGATATGTTGGTGGAGAAAAAAAGATTCGTCAATAACGATGCCTTCCTATGATCTAATTGTTTTGACACGACTGATTACACACGAGTGTCAAAAACGCCCCTACCCAGACATTTCCGGCCACTTAGTGAGTCTTATATAGTTCTTCCTTGCGGTTCTCATAATGTCCAAAAAGTATACTGCGTTGTATAGTTAACCCGCCCCCCCCTAATGACAGCACGTGAAAAAGCCCTTTTTTGAAAAAATGTCAGTTTTAACTTGTACAACATTGCAGCTCTGTATTAGAGTAAGTAGACCCCAGGGTATCCAACATGGGTATTGAAAACGTTCCCCGATTATTCGTTTTAAAGCTATGGACCTCGATAGTCACATTATGCAAAACGGGCAAAATTGACTTTGACCGTCTAATCGAAAATTTACTCTAGGCTATAACTAGGATTAACAATAATTGAAGCTGGAGTCATAACGCGTCGAATAAGTCCACTTTCGGCCTTATCGGACATACTTCCCGAAATCACATATTTGTGTGTGAGGAACATGGGTCAACGACAAAATCAATCAAGTACCCTTAAAATTTTATATGTTATGGGGTTTGACGTCACGGTCAAAGTTTTACATTATCAAAAGTGCTTAAAACTTTTTCTGCTCAAGTTATGGCAATATTAACCTAGTTTAGGTTAATTTTGAACAATGTGATTTTCGAGGTCCATGGCTGTAAAACGAATAATGGGGGTACGTTTTCTATACTTGTGTTGGACTAGTTTTACTCTAGTACAATTTATTTCGGTGGACTGCCACGGCCACACGAGGTAAAATTAAGAATTTTTCAAAAAAAGGTCTGGACATTCTGAGAACATATTCGAAACCGAAGGAAAACTCTATAAGACTCACTGAGTCTCGTTAAGCTATCAGTTGCTACCGGAGATGGGTGGGGGTCGGTTTTGACATCCGGGTTACATAAAAACCGATTTTGGGTTTGATGGCGTATATCCATGTTGATCAGGGTAAAAACCAGCTGGCAAGCAACACTAAATACTTCTCGATATATATTAACTCGCAGCGTTTTACAATAAAACTGCAAAATTTTATGATGTAATTTACTGCGGTGAATCAGCCTAAATGATACTTACTTTTGTTTGTTAAAAAATTTTGATTAATTACATGGAAAAACTAGGAGGAATATTCTAGAACAAGCTGAACTATTTTCAGAACAAACCGACGACATAAATATTATCTCGTAAACATAATGTCTACCTCTAGGGATAGTGAACTAAAATAAAATAGGGACGAATTTTAGAATTAATTGACCATTTTACACATGTGTCTAGAGTGGCCCCTCCACCCCGGGTCTAGAGAGCAAGAGGTCGGTTAACGGGATTTAGTGGGTCTGATAGAGTTTTCCATTGCGGTTCCGAATCAGCTTTCAGAATGTCCAAAATTATACTCCTTCGTACAGTTAACCCCCAAAAAGTCCAAAAACAACCTTTTTTATAAACCCGTCAATTTTAACTCATGGGGGCATGGCAGCTCACCAAACTAAATCATTCTAGATTAATTAGGCGCCTGGGCCTCCAATAAAAGTATCCAAAGCATACCGCGATTATACCATAAGTTGAGAAGAATCAATTGTACTCACGTTTGGTAATGTAAAACTTTCATACATTTTCTCATAGACCCGTTATGTAGTTAAGTAAAAAATGTGACTTCGTGAAGTATGTCGGATTGGCTCGTAATTGGGCTTATTCGATGCATCATGACTCCGGCTTCAATTCTTCTCAGAGGACCTACTCCGAATTCTTAACACGTTATCCAGTTATAGGCCAAAAAGGTACACATTTAAAAAAAGTCACAAAATCACGAATTTTCATTGCTGCAAAAATCCAGCCGCGAAAGCCCGGCCAAGGTCCCACTGTATGTTCACTAAAAATTTGACTCAAAACAGATGCAGTTAGTGGCATACTAGGGGGGGGAGGTCGAAGTCCAGGTATCGATTTTGGCCATGTGACTTTCGAAGTCCATAGCTTTAAAGGAAATAATCGCATTATGTTTTGGATACTTTTATTGGATGCCCAGGCGCCTAATTAATCTAGCACGATTTAGTTTGCCTCCCATGAGTTAAAATTAACGATTTTTATAAAAAAAACGGTCGTTTTCGCGTTTTTGGAGTTTTGGGGACATTCTGAAAGCAGATTCGGAACGGCAATGAAAATCTCTATTAGACCCACTAAGTCCCGTTAACCGACCCCTTGCTCTCTAGACCTGAGGGATGGAGGGGCCACTCTAGACAAATGTGTTACAGAATGGTTATACCTCGACAAAGTCTTCATAGCTTCCTGGATCTTGTTGTTTTGAAATAGTTGCGAACATAGGAAGGAACTCATCAAACGTCAATGATTTTGAGTTCATTTCTAAATATATGTCTAAATAGGAAATACGATATATACTTATAAAAAAACAGGAATTTTGAGATCACTATTTTTGCTACTAAACCCCCCAAAATATGAGTTATTCACAGTTTTCTTAACTTAATTTATTCAACGTGAATTATGTATTCAAATATATTTAAATTATTTCAACCAATCAAATTGCTCGAATATCTAAAAGTATTACTTTGGCGAATCACCTCTCGAGTCAGCGTAAATTCCATGACAACATGACGTTCCGAATTCGATCCATCTGTGCTCCCATATGTTCCTATTAGAGTAGACAATAGTTAGACGTTTTAAAACAGTTTAATAAACACGATATGTAATTCTACCAATACAGTAAGGCTATATAACGGCTATTGGGTAGGATACATATATTTATATGAATTAAAAATCACCCCAATCAAAATTGTTAAAAATTCTTTTTCTTTTAAATTAGAATTCTTAGTAAACACCAAAGTTGTACTTGGATAAAATCACAGTTCTACGTATTTCTAACGGGTTAGACTGGTACTGAAAGGACTTTGTAAATGTTATATTTAATTAGGTAATTACATTTGATCTAAATAATAAATTTAATTACCTAATTAAATATAACATGTCTTCCAGTCACTGACCCTTACCTAATAGGTTACTGAATTGTGTACGCGCAGTTTTTTGTATCTTTTAGCTAAAAGCTTACTAATAATCAAGCTGCTTGTATATATTGGTAGCAAATCTCGGATCAACATTTCCGTTGACAAACATAGATATGGGGCTAATTGACCTTTAGTTACCCTTATAAATGTTCCCTGCAATACTGAATACGACGAAGGATTCCGTAGTAAATAGCTCGAATTAATCTACGTGGCTTGGCGGGGAGCTGCTTTCATTGGCCATGTTCGATTGTAGTTATACTCACTGAAGTCCCGGGGAATCTCGTTATTGGTCAGGCACCCCTGTCAAAACTGACCCCCTCCCTCCTATGCCATACGACAACTGATCGGTCAACGAGACTTAGTGAGCCTTATGGAGGTTTTCCATGCGGTATCGAATATCCAAAATTATACGGCGTCGTACAGTTAACCCCCATAAAGACAGAGCGTGAAAAAGACCTTTTTTGAAACAACGTTAATTCTAACCGAAACTCACCGAAGCTCACCCGAAGCTCACCGAACTAAAACATATAAAACATAGTTCTATTATTTGTTTTACAGCTATGGACCTCGGAAATCACATTGTCGACAATGGACAAAATGGACTTTGTCCGGCCTGAAATTTAGTTTTTACGCTGTTCTTTCGAGTCGAATTTTTAATGAACATAATTTGAGGTCTTGCGAGGTTCATAGCTTTAAAACAAATAATCGGACTATGTTCTCAATACTTATATTGGATGCCCTGGGGTCTACTTAATCTAGTACTGTTAAGTTCGGTGAGCTGCCATACCCCAGGAGTAAGAATTAACGTTTAAAAAAATCAAGCTCTGTCCTTATGGGGGTTAACTGTACGACGCCGTATAATTTTGGATATTTTGAGAACAGATTCGGGACCGCAAGGAAAAACTCTATAAGATTCACTAAGTCTCATTGACCGATCAGTTGTCGCCTGGCATAGGGGGAGTGGGACAATTTTGACATGGGTGGCAGGCAACGTGCAACTGTAAATACAATCTTCTCATGTTTAGTGCTAGTGTCCAATAAAGACGTGCTCACGTGTCCAAATCTCTGTATAAGCCTCAGAGCGTGCTCGCGAACCACAAAAAATAATAGATAAGCGACTAGATGATCGGTGATGTGACGTTTTGAGCATAAAAATGTCCATAATTTTTGACGCCGATCCTCCAGAAGTTAAAATTTTTTACTGATCATAAACAATGTACTAGTGATTTTATTGATGTAAAAAGATTTCAGTTTTTCACCACTTATTAAAATATTTAAATATTTGAGCCAGGTTTCAGAAAACAGCTGATCTGTTTAATTGTCGGTGAAAGTCATGTTCAACCCCGAATTTATTTTCACCCAATCAGAATACCTCAAATATATGTGAAGTCCCTACTTGTGAAAGTAGGGACTTGGAAATTTTGCATGAGTCAATAAATTTTTAATAGTTTTTAATAGTCCAGGTAAGGAGCCCAAGGGTTAACTAGTGGTTTGGTCGCATGACACAAAAAGTAAACAAAGAGTTAAGGCCCATGATTGATAACGAAATAACTTGCCTTCTGGGTTTGGATTATTCAATACTTTCATAACTTCTTTATTTGTTGGATTCTGACCAAGCGCTCTGAAGACATCTCCCGCCTGGTTAAGCTTGATTCTCTCATCCCCGCTGCGATCGAAGAGCTGAAATGCCTCTCGAAAGTCACTGATTTGGTCCTCGGTAAATTCGCTCATATTTTCACGTATTATTTTTACAATCTAAATTATGC
Organism: Mesochordaeus erythrocephalus; assembly: GCA_004367975.1. Lineage (NCBI taxonomy): Eukaryota > Metazoa > Chordata > Appendicularia > Copelata > Oikopleuridae > Mesochordaeus > Mesochordaeus erythrocephalus. Next base: position 8,933 of record SCLF01052301.1, read on the forward strand.
TGTGAAATATCAATTAGCTCGGGACTGTAGACATTTATAGACAGCAGCAAATATGAATGACCTTTCCACAATTTGAATTATTCCCGGTGAGAGAGATACTAGCCCGAATAGAAAATGTTAGAATTGTAAACAGCATTACAGAGTACGAGGCATGACAGCGCTCCGAACTAAATTGTACTAGATTAAGTAGACCCCAAGGCATCCAACAAAAGTATCGAAAACATACTCGAAGGTCACATTGTCCAAAATCCAGAAAATTGACTTTGAGCGTCCTGAAATTTAGTTTCAAGTCCAATTTTTCGTGAACATACTTTGGGATCTTGAAATGTTTTCTAAATCATAACAAAATGGAAAAGTGAAAAAATCGTGATTTTGTCAAATTTTGAAGATTTGTACTTTAGGAATTCCATTTTGGGCTATAACTAGGTCACGTGTTAAGAATTCGAGGTCGGTCCTTTGAGAAGAATTAAAGCTAGGATAATGATGCGTCGAATAAGCTCACTTTCGAGCCAACCGGAAATACTTGCCGAAATCCCATTTTTTGGTTTCACGAACTTTTGGTAATGTAAAACTTTCATCGTCAAGTCAAACCCTATAACATATACAATTTTAGGGGTATTTGATAGATTTCCTCGGAGACCTTTGGGCCTTACATACAATAATGTGATTTCGAGAAGTATTTCCGATTGACTTGAAAGTGGGATTATTCGACGCGTCATGACTCCAGCTTCCCCGAAATCACAGCTTTGACTTCTAGTTAGGAATTCGAAGCTAATCCTATGAGAATAAATGTAGCTGACATCCGTACGCGCCGAATGGTTCTTCTCAAGTGGTCGACACCGAATTCCTAATCCGGTATGTAGATAGCCACTAGAAGTCAATAATGTGATTTCGGGAAGTATGCCCGATTGGCTCGAATGCATCACTCCAGCTTCAATTATTCTCAAAGGACCGATCCCGAATTCTTAACACGTGACCTAGTTATTGCCCAAAAATGGAATTCCTAAAGTACAAATTTTCAAAAACTGACAAAATCACGAATTTTTCACTTTTCGATTTTGTTATTATTTATAAAACATTTCATGATCCCAAAGAACTAAGAATTTGACTTGAAACAACTGCATAAAAACTAAATTTCAGGACCCTCAAAGTCAATTTTGTCGATTTTGAACAATGTGACTTTCGTTGTCCATAGGTTTAAAACAAATAATCGGAGTATGTTTTCGATACTTTTATTGAATGTCTTGGGGCTACTTAATCTAGTATAATTTAGTTAAAAAAAAGTTTTTTTCACGTTGTTTTTAGGGGGGGGTTAACTGTAAGACAGTTCCCACTTTCAAGGGTGTGGGCGAGATCGACAGGGGTGTTCGAGAAGTTGAAATACTTGTTGGTGTAATAATTGGCTAGTGATCTTGTCAGATACGGGAATGAGGTTTTTTATATTCCTCATTTAACTTCCTTTATATTTTATGATCCTCGCCACATTTTCTCGATTTTATCTCTGTCGCAATGCTATTTAACCAAAAGCCATTTAAATCTAAAAATAATAAAAAGTTCACAATGGACTGATAGTTTCAGCTGTTTTGTTCTTATAGTGGATATGGGTCGCCTAACAAACGGACAATTAATTATTCACAGCAAGGCTCGAAAACTTGCCCCGGGATATCGCAGACAATTATGACATGATTAAAATATTTATAGTTCAAATTTCTCTTTTGACATTCATCACTGAGCAAACAAAGTTGAAATCGGATTACATTTGACATATAGGCTATGAATTTAGACTAAAATATTACATTCAGAACTACTGAAATGCACATCCCAAATTCAACCTGACCAGGTCTGTGGCAGATTTTAAATGTAAGAGATTGGTATCTAAGACAAAATTGAAATTAGTCCACCAAAAACTGAATTAAACGCACAAATCTTTTCAGCTAAACAGTAAAATTTGGAACAATTAATGTTCATTTATCCGACGCTGACGTACAAATGTAAATTAGAAGCTATCTCATTGGTCCACTCAGTGATAAATTTTGGCGACTATAGTTATCATAAATGTAAGGTATACGACTCTTATCACTTGACGGTGAAACCAACGCCTACGTATTTTATTAACCAGAAAACCGATCAATTAAAAATCACAATCACATAGGATTAACCCCTTTATGCCAATTGATCCTAGTATAGAATAAATATTTGTAAAGCCCTTCGAGATTTCGAAATAATTGAATTTTGAAAATAAGGGAATTTCAAATTCAGTTGTAATTTATGGTGTAATAATTTCATATCTTTTACAAATATTACATCCTCGTGGATTATTATATTTAGTCGAGCAGTTTATGGGTGAACTAAAGACGTGGCAATTGGTTTTGCCGGAAGCATTCAAAGTTGAATTTACTAGATCCATCAACAACTTAACGATGCCATTGATTTATATTGAATTATATACTAATGCAATTATAAGATAACAATATTTACAAGCATTCCGTGTGGAATATGTATTAAATGTTTAATTAAGACGATACCTAATGAATATTAGGTAGAAAAATTGTGACGAGATTATTATAGCACGTCCTAGCGGAATTTTGAAAAGAACATTCACGCACGATTGAACTTAATTATCTATAAAAAGATTACGCCATGTGATAAGAAACAAAGGGAAGGGTACAATAGGCCCGAGACATAAAGGGGATTTACGATCATGCTCGTAAACAATGATAAATATGTCGATGAACTTCACCAGTTACTAGTGAGTGGATTGGTTGACTTCGGTATTATCCGAAAATCTGTGTATAGAAAGAGACCATCAATGTTTCTTAGTGCTTCATATACAGTCGAGTAATATGGGCCTTTTAGTGGTTCTTCCACGTTTAACTTGCTAAAAGTATCCGTCAGCCTCTCCAAAACGGATTTGTTTTCTTCACGATCTTGATACCTTATTTGGCCACCTCCGTTCAGACAGCCGGACTGATCATGGGGTCAAAATGTTCATTAAATCCTGGTCACCACAGTTACGTGTGAGAAGCTCTTGGCGGCATGGACTCGAACCAGTGATCTTTTGATAGCTAGTCGAATTCCCTTACCCGCTTAATCTCTATGGTATCAACTATAGCCACCTTTTGAGCATTTTTGGCGTAGAATTTTAAATTTGATTGGTTCAATGTTTTACAACACTGATCAGGACCATTGCAACATTTGCAACGTTTTTCATAAAACGCCTTTTGGGTCGTAAAATGTTTCGGCGAAACTCGAATCCAGATTATTATCATTACTAGACCGTACTAGTGAACCTAGTTAGTGAGTACCGACGTTGTACATGTGCCAATTACTTATATTTCATAATACTCTTCGGGAACAACAAGGCTCTCGATTTGCGCTGAGAAAATGGAAATATTGTAAAAAATATTTGAAACGTGTTACACATGTGTCAAGCTCTCCCTCTACCCTTTCAAGAAGGAAGGGTAGTCTTATAGTGAGTCTGATAGTTTTTTCTTGCGGTTCCGAATCTATTCTCAGATGTCCAAAATGATACGGCGTGGTACAGTTAACCAACCCTAAAGACAACGTGAAATAATCTGTTTTTTAAAAAACATTAATTTTAACTCATGAGGGCATGGCAGCTCACCGAACTAAATCGTGCTAGATTAACTAGGCCCTGGGCCTCCAATAAAGGTATCGAAAACATACTGCGTTTATTTCTTTTAAAGCGTAATATTGTGAAATTTTAAAATTACGCACTTTTGGTAATGTAAAACTTTGATCGTGAAGTCAAACCCTATAACATATCAAATTTTAAGGGTATTTGATAGATTTTTACGGACTCCCGTTGTTTAGTTGAGTCAACAAATATGATTTCGGCTTCAATTCTTCTCAAATGACAGACCCCAAATTTTTAACACGTGACTCAGTTATAGTCCAGAAATGGAATTACAAATTTCCAAACAATGACAAATCCAGGCTTTTTCACTTTTTTATTTTGGTATGATTTAGAAATCAGCACGATCCCAAAGTATGTTCACTAAAAATTCGGCTCGAAACAACTACGATTTAGTTCGGTGAGCTGCCATGCCTCCATGAGTTAAAATTAATGTGTTTTCAAAAACAGATTATTTCACGTTCTGCCTTTAGGGGTTAACTGTGCGACGCCGTGTAATTTTGGACAATCTGAGAACAGATTCGAATCCGCAAGAAAAAACTCTATCATACTCACTAAGTCTTGGTAACCGATAAATTCTCACTTGAAAGGGTAGGGGGACGAGCTTGACACATATGTGTTAACAAAATCGAACTTGCCAGTGTCGGAAAGCGCAATTAATATAAAATATAGTGCAGATAAATCGATATTACTGAAGGTCACATCAAATATCTCTAGAACTGTAAAGAGTGAAAAAACGTTACGTATAAGTGTATTCCAATATTTACATATATATATGTAATAAAATGTAATCTGTACAACGGCGAAACAATATACATAGATATCTCTGTATAAAGCAAACTTCTCTGTAAATACGCTATTTTCTGACAATTTGAAAAGTGATTCAGTCTTTTATTGTTTTAACCTACGCGGCAAAATAGTAAATTATTCATCAAATGCAATAGTTAACCCGCCTGCTTACATTCGTCCTTGGAGGACCACTTGCCTGAATTTAGCGTATCACGACTAAATAGTGCAAACTACGTCTAGCCTTTCATTATAATGAAGTTACGGCGACAGATTATTTAACCGTGCGATCCCAATATTATGTGTACGAACACGTACAAACTGCGACGTCGTGGCTTGGACCTTATCGGGTAAAAGTGGATATAATTCCGTAGTTTCTATTAAAATGGTCAAGGATAACATAATTTTAATGGTAGTGACTTTAAACAGCAGCAAGACTTTATTGCCATCGTACCCATAATAAATAAACTTTCATATAGCTAGAGATTAACATGTGTCAAAACTGAACCCCCGGGGGTCCAGGGAGCAACTGATCGGTTAACGAGACTTAGTTAGTCAGAGTTTTTCCTTGCGTCGTACAGTAATCCCCTCTAAAGACAAAAGTGAAATAATCTGTTTTTTCTTTAAACATTAATTTTAACTCATGTGGGCATGGCAGCTCACCGAACTAAATCGTGCTAGATTAATTAGGCTCCTGGGCATCCAATAAAATTATCGAAAACATGTAAGGATGCGGTTATACGCCAAATTGTAAGGATACGAATTAAGAATTGAATTTCTCGGTTCAATGATTTACCATGCGAATGAAAATCCGTTTTAGCGGTTTCTAACTCGATTAACACTTCCATGAAATAAGGTATTGTGGACATATTTCAATTTATGTAAACATCACTTAGCCCACAGAGACTCTTCACTAAATCACAAAATACTAGTTTTTTGAGTTTTAGGAGAATAAGGGTGTACCCGGTCAAGCTCAAATTTTGCTACTCCAATAAAGTGTATCCAAACATTACCCACACAAATGTTTGAGCCGATTAAAAAAGTTAATGTACAACTTTGAAGTGCAATGTTTGACTCCAAATCTCACAGGGGTTTAATTTAAACACAGAAAATACATAAGTATGTATGAAATTATATCTCCCAATCTATGTAGGACGAACAGATTGAGTTTCTGACCCTTACTCAAACTACTGGACCAAGTCTCGTTAAGCAATCACTTGCACCAGGACATTTTTGACAGGCGTGTTCTAAGAGTGGTGGCGTTTGAATTTGCGTTTCTGTATAAACTGTGTCGTGTGGGGTCTCATAAAAATGTTTGGAAATATTACAAGTTTTGCTTTTCTGGGTACCAAATGAACTACCCACCAAGTTTTGGAGTAAAATAGTAAAAATCTTGGTCGTGGTGCAATATATGTTGCATCAACTGTCAATATTTTAGACCACAAAACAATCGAAATTGCTTCTGTGTATATTCAATAACAAATTTATACGAGTTAAGGCACTTATTTTGTCTACTATAATAATTCTACTGAGGCCACGTATAGGTATAATTTGCTGAGATAATTGTATAACAACTGAGTTAATTGGAATTGAAATTAGTAAACCGTTTGGTTTACTAAAAAACGAAGAATATGTACAATTTGAATTGAAATCAGGCCCTACAGGTAAGTTAATTCCAGTTGAAGTTTGCCAAATTAATTATATAGAACATTTTCCGTCGTGAAAGAGTCGTTGGAAAGTATTTGAAGCACATACTTTCTCGGGATATCTGGAAAGGGAGGGTCCTGGTGGACACTTTTGGCCTCGAGTGTCCACTAGTTAAATACAGTAGCCTATTTACATTACAATTGAAACTAATGACCCCATCCCGGACACGCCATGACTTCAACGTAATCATAGACGATTCCCTTTCTTTGTTTCATTCTCGCTACTAAATTCTGAATGCTCCTGAAACCGTAAGCCTTGGCAAAACGCAACTTTACTTGACCGTCAATCACCAGTGTCGTTTCCAGGAAATCCTTGTTTTTACGAATCTCTTGGTACTCTTAATAGTGGATCATGTTGGTTAGATTATAGCCTATAAGTCTTGTACACGCATGAATTCTGCAAATTTGTACTGCAGAATGTCGTAATAGGATCTGAAATTTTCGGATGTCTGCCTTTTGCAATTTCGATATAGCTTTTGCAATTTCGCTAGAGCCGGAAATCAGCGTTCAATGGTTTGATATACATGAAGCGTATGCACATGTTGTATAGATATATTGTGTAGAATATATTATACCATAATACAAAACCACATAATATGCATAAATGATTGTCTAAAAAGACAGATTTTCTTGCAATTTAACTTATACGATGCACCAATATCGGAAGTGAAAACCGGAAACTATATGAAGCATACCTTATATACAAATTCTGACATGTTTTTCACGTGTTTTTCACTCCGAATATGTGAATTAACGTAATTTCTTGTTGAAACCGGGTTATACGAGTTATTGCTAAATGAAATCAAGCGAACGAAAGAAGCTAATGTTCATTAGCATTATATATCACGACAGGGCCATATCGGTTATATATTCATGAAAATGCGAATTACTTAAGCCGATGTGTATATGATAGACAGATAGCGGTTCATTTTCATGTTAATTTCGTTACAGAGTTCACGACCTCTAACCGAGTAGGCCTTAAATCTCTGAATTTACATTCATATTTCTCCTGAAAATAATACAAAAAGACCAGAAAAGTAAGAACCTTTTTGATTATTTATATATTTTCCTTCACCTATTTATAAATTTATTATAATTGTTGAACATATTTATACAACTATAACAGTAATATAGTTGATCATGACACTTTGTTGTCCCCCTGATAGACGAACAGACATACAAATTTGTCAGCAATATGTTGAAATAAAATGTATCGATTATATAAACTGCGTATAGATCCGAATGTAAAAATGGAAAAAGTGACAACATCCTGCAATATTTTCGATTTTTTACCTGTGTCGCAATTTTTTCTAGACCGTTACTGTAAGCATTTGTAAATGTTTTTTTTTAAACAATATTCTACTAATATGAGTGGAAAAATACAAAAACGTGATAAGAAATTTAAACTTGTCGCAATGATAAACTCATGAGCAGCGATGTAATGAAAAAATCAGAAATGTCTATGGAAAAGACCTGAGCAAAAGAACATTTAGCGTATGAAGGAAAGATGCCATGAAATTTTAAGGAACTCTTCGGCTAGAGAGTTTTATATCAAATATGATCGTGACCCTAATATGATAAAATTTGAGGAACACTTTAAAGTCACGATATACCAGCCCAGTGAGTCGCGCAATGCCGTCAAACACATTTATCATGGTCTACAAATTTTGGCCAAAATGGAAAGGCAAAAAGAACCTTTCATCAATTATGAATGTTTGAGAAATGTGAATTCACGGATAGATGGTTCAACCGTTTTTTCGTGACGGAAAATTGGATTTTTCGACCCGCTCTTCAGATCAGAAACACATTACCGAAGTTGAGTTTGTAAAGTTTAGAGTAGTTTTAAAGCCGCAAATGTTCTCAATTTGGATGAATCGTGGATCATGGAGAACCTAGTGGGTACTTTCAGCCTCTGGATTTAGGAACATTTGCCAATTTGAATGGAAAATATCGAAGCTGGCTAGCCGACTTTCTAATAACCAATCAAGAAACACCACTTACAGAAGAGATGGCAGTAAATAAAGTTCTGGACATATTATGGAAATGAAGGTCAATAATATCGATCACGGGCTCAATTGTAATTGGCCCCGGAAATTAAAAATCATGTGACAATTGGAACAGAACGTATGTCAGCACCAACTGTCTCAATTCGAAGATGTTGTGGCCATATCTGTACTAAAATCATTCTCGACGATTAGGTCGGCAAATTAGTGGATTCAGTTGATGAGAAAGCGAAATTTATATAGATGGTCAGGATGACGAATCCTTGAAGAGCAATCGAAAATCACGGTCTATTGACGAACGGTACTTGCGCGGTGAACGGGCAGAATCCTTGTCAATCAATGACCGAGAGAAACGTGGTTAAACGTAACGGACCCCAAATACACATTCTTACTTGTCGGTGGGATGCCTTTGAAAGTATACCTATAGTTATACTGAATTTACTAAATCGTTTGTAAATGGGCGGCAGTTGAAATAAGAAATACAGTGTGATTCTCAGAGGTTTCAAAATTGTTAATCCAGTTTGCTTGTTCTGTTTGGAACGTTAATATTCATAGTACCACCATGCGAGCGAGCATCCCTGATTTATGGGTCCCTTTACTATGCTGCTTACCAATCGTAGCCTGTACAACGTTCTGTCGACATAGCTAAACAAACACAGTTAGTATCAATAATAAGTATAGAGCCATTATTCCAGGCTAATGACGTAGGCGGTTAAAAGCTGGTAATAAAGTTGATGTTTCGGTGAACAAAATTTGTACGTATGCCACATAATCATATATCAAGTATAGGATGACGTCTTGATTAAGCTGCGTCTAAATTATGACTAATTTAGGGAACATATGTTAACGTTGCAGTGCATGGCTAACAGTGATAATCCACGAATAAGGGGTTAAAGTTGTATGAGGTTTTTGTATGAGCATGCTCTATTGTTACCGTGGTACAACCGTTGATTAATGTCGGTTAATGATAAGGGTTTTATCTTGATAGTGAAGTGATCGTGAAATTTATCTTAATAGTGAAACCAAAAATATGTCTCCAGATTTGCTGGAGTGTTGACTCTTGCCTCAAGCGGTTAGTTACCAGTCGGTGTCAAGAATTAGCGTTAGGCGTAGGAAGGTTTATATTTCGGTGATAGAAGACTGTAATTATTCCTACTTTCTTGAAGTATCCACGATGGATGCTATGGTAGCAGATTCTGTTATTGGTTCCCCTTCTGTTACGAACCCGTTAAGTTATAATTTTGTTGTCTTTGTGGATTGTGGTTTAAATGTGTTTTTCGAACTAGCGAAAGTCATAATGAACGATAGTCGCCGTCTCGACTTGTCCGTATGGATGACAAAACTGGTTTGGTCGAAAAGGGTGTGAACACTCATACCACTCTATTAGGACTGGATTCGGATATATGTAGTCTCTATTCATTTACTGTGTCCGAACTTTTGGTCAGCTGTAGTTCTTGTCTGGTTACCGGTTGGCTTATTATTTGCCGATGACTTTGACTTTTTTAAAGAGCCCTAGGGGCGGTCAAGCTAAGTGGATATCGGCACTGACTGACTAGTACCTGCGGAGCCTCGAGAGATAACATTTAGGACACTATAGATAAACTATTGCAATACGGTGGCTGAAGTTTTAAATAATTAAAATCAGAAAGGTCACAATTTCGAATGCTTAACATGTCTCATTTGGGCCTGCGGAATACTTACATATTTTCAACAATTGAAAATGCACTAACCTGTCTAACCTAATAAGCTCAATATTGACCTTGAGGAATTTTAGGCCGACGTTTATTATTAATTGTAGAAATACCACCTCAAATATTGTCAAAATAAGTTTGTGTACATTACTTTGTAGAAAATTTTCGATCGTAGATTATCTTCAGGCTTTTTAACTCTTAGTACAATTTATTTTCCTTATATAGTTGTGCTTAGATTATTGTGATTAAATATCTTTGTTTATGATGGGTACATTATCAAAGGGCAGAGATTTACTGGTAATTAAATTAATGAGTGATTTTTAAGGAAAGTCGAATTGACTTACATTTTAAACCTATTTTAACCATGCATAATAAAGGTTCCTGTATGATAGACATTGGTAAAAAGGACCTTTACATTCGACCTGAATCGTATATATCTATGATAACTGAATAAAAAGTATCCGTGGTAACTGGTGTTGTTACACTGTGTATCACTGTGTTATACAGCCGCACACGTAACAGTTACAATAGTGAAAATCTTAAGAGAATGGAATCAACGCTCAGATCATCCACATTTCCTAAAGGGCCTGGAGGAATCGGGGTGTTGAATTTTTCCTTAGCCATTTGACGGAAAATATACTCCAAGTAACCACCAGATCCACCACCACCATGTGTATATAAGTATTCATTATTGTCAACAGTTCCCTTTTCGATAAAATAATCCATTGACTTTTCTTCTAGTTTCTCTTCAATCAGTTTTTCAATCTCAACCGTAGCTTTTTAAGGGGATATTGTTTCATATTTGATAGCCGGATAATATTTGAATCTAATTTGGTTATTTAATTTTCTATTTGTAAAGAGTTTTATAAATTGGTGTATCGCCATTAAAATGAATATTACTGAATAATTTAATAAACCTTTGTGAGTAAGTTTAGCCGCTTAATTTGATGTAGCAGACAGTGAATTTTACATGTGCATTTGTTAAAAGGTTATGCGAGACGGTAGTTAACAAGTCGATTAGCATAATAGTTTAACATTTACCCCGATAACATTTTAATATTGTTTAATGCAATTAGTTTTCTAGCAGCGTCTCAATAGTTGCAATGAAATTGTCCCGTTTCTCTCTACGCGCATGGTGTATATTCTCTATTTTCGTAAATATGTTCTACGGGAGATTAATTTGCCTGGTCAATGTGCAGACATAATTTCAGCTTATAGAAATGACTAGGTTAGCTAAATAATTCAAAATAAATCACTACATGATGTACATTCCAATTACATTGTCCACTATTGCGACCCTGCTAGGAGACTAATCTCCAAATTAAATAGATATATTAGCCAACTAGGGCCTAACAAACCCGACGTGGTATTTAACGGTAATGTTTTTATTTAAACGCTATGTAGTTCTTATCGCTATGTAGTTCCACGGTATACAATACCAAAGATACAACCGAGCATATTAAAATAGTTTTAAACAAAAAAATAATCTGTAAAGTTAACATTTGAATTAATATTTTACCAATGAACGGGGACTATCCTTGTTTTTCAATTTTATTACGAAAATTTGATTCAGATTTAACGCTCGATTATAGTTTCATGAATATATAAATTTAACCCCCTTGTAAAAATGTCATTGTCATTTTGAGCACAAAAGTGGCGGTTAATCCCCCAGCAGATAAAAATTGTCACTTCAACTTACAAAATTTTCCACTTTCACACTAGTGTCAAAAGTGTCCCCTCCCCTGGGGGGGGGGGTCTAAAAAGCAGAGCAACGTATTTGGGAGAATAGTGGAT
>SCLF01052412.1:0-11873 GCA_004367975.1 Mesochordaeus erythrocephalus
AACACCATTAATGTCACGTTCTGTAAGTGGTATTATTTTCTTCGTAAACGGAATACCATTAGGATCACATAATATGTTATTTAAACTACGAGCTAAAAATATAAGTTAATTTTTAATAAATTGTTCTTATAAATACCTCTATAAGTAGCCTTGCGTGTATTTTCATATATAATTCCATGCTCAATGGCTTCCGTAGGTAAATCTAGGCCATTGCGGATTATAGTTCGATTTAGATCCATCTAATTTTTTCTTTATGTAATCCTAATTGAATTAGTCTTAGTCTGGTACTTTCAGCTATTTTTACTGAAATTTAACGCGTATCCCTTTGTAGTGGCCGCGAATCTGAGCTGCAACATTTTTCATCGTGTCGCAAGGTGTCGCATATTCCGGAATTTTCGTCAATATTTCCGATACAGTTAATAGTGTGCTCATGCCCCATTGCCCAATTATTTGGATTATTATAAATGTCGCAATCAAAAATCGGATTGAACCCAAAAATTGTTCTTTCGTTTTTTCGTCTTCCAATTTGAACAATTCGAATGGGGTCATTAAGAGGGATAATTGTTAGAAGTGCACCGCAAGTGCTTCTAGTTTGTTTTACATGTTAAAGTTACTACATCGTAAACTTTTTTGAAAAATTTTCTTTAATATCATACTGGTATCATGTGTTAGAATCTGTCCATTCTACGCGAAACTCAATATTTTTTGTCCTGTCCGATGCATGGATTTCTCGGTTATAGCTTGTAGTTACAATGCAAATTCGTGCACTTCATGATCTGACTATTGTATTATCTATAATGGATATATACGAATTATAACTCAATTAACGAAATTAACCAGAGCATGAAATTGATCACGGAGCTTAACATTATTGACAAGTCAACTGATAAGAGGTCAAAGATAAGCTTTAGTTATAAAGTGCCGCATTTGAACACGTATTTTTGCACCGATCATCAACGACGACTTCAATGTTTCGACAAATGACAGCGAAAGCATAAACTCAGAATATAACAATATCTGCGTAGATGGTTTTAGAAACGTGGCTTTAGTAAGTGAACGTATGTACTCCTACAAATTGCATAAACGAAATTGAATTAATAAAAGTGCAAATAAAATAAACCAAATACATTTACCTAATTATATATCCGTGTCTGTTAAATTAAGGCGTGTGACAATACCAATGGCGGCTATAATGTGCGTTGTTTGGTCAATTACAAGACTGGTATTCGGTCGATTATGTAACTTGTATCCTTCTCAGTTTATGCTACAGACACACTAGAATTATAATTCTTACAGATTCTTATTAATTTTGCTTTTCCCTCTAAAAAATACATTAACATATATCAAAAGATGCAGGGTATATCTTGTCTGTATCAGCCTGTACACCGATGTCCGGCCATTATGGACAGTCCCATTAATTCTACCCCCCTGAGGACCAATCTCGAAATTCAATAGATACGTTGAATGACTGAACCCTCGGATATATAACGCAAGAAACGTCATCACAAAATATGACAGCATTCTCGCGATATATTCTAAAACATAGAAGACGTTTAATTGCTCTTGATTAGGTGGGAATACAGAATAAATCAGTTTCTAAGTGTTATTATTTTTTCATGAATTCCAAGGTACAGTTTTTTTTTAATTGAGAAACTTCACTTACGGCTGAGAAAATGGGGTGTAAAGGTAAAACACACTTTCTACGATGCACCTTTTTGGAAATACTGTTAAAACTGAAAGATATTTTAAAAGATATTTCAAAACGATACATTATATGGTCTTCGAGAAAATTGAGAAAGATTGTCTCCGACCTATTTGTTAAGGGTAAAAAATACTTTGCATAACGCTCCGTTTGGATGCGACTGTACTAAAACCAAAGGAGATATTCTTTAAATTACATCAGGTGGGCATAGAAATACCATTTAGTCGGCACTTAATCGTCAAAAATTCACGCTACAATGTATGCCTTTCAGGGAAAATGATAAACATTGACCATGTCCTTAGGAGACGCATCGGTTAAGAGGATGCTGGGTAATTGATCTGTTCGAATACAAATAGTGAACTCGCCGTCCGCTATAGAATTAGTCGACTGTACGCGATATAGTTAATGCCCTCAAGGACTAAATTAAATTTGTATATTTCAGGTCACCGATTGGGTTATGGAATGTCTTCTGGTAGACTGTGATCGATGCTTCGTATACTTTGAGGACATTCAACCTCCTAGACGCCCCGTAATTTTCATTACTGACAGAACCAAGAGAAACCAAGATTTTAGCCGTATGACTAAATAAATATTAAGAAAAACGATTCAAATTTAATAATTAAAATATATTATTTCAACGAAAGCTTTGAGAAATATCATATCACCGACGTTTTTGACCATTGTCGTCCCTGTACCCTGTTTTTAAAGCCTTAGACGTTGAATATGTATCGACATCTGATTCCGCATTCCTTTTCGATGTCTGTTTATGCATTCTGGTCCCATAACTGTGCAAATGCAATCACTCGTTCCCTTTGTGGTACTTAACGAGGCTTCTTCTATGTCCGGCTTCAGATGGTCGGAGCCTGCATTTCAGCAGGCTCATTGTTCGCGGTAGTTTGGATTTGTTTTTCGATAATTGTTTTCTTTAGTTGGGTTAATTTCCGACTCTGCGACTTATTGACTTATTGACTTATTGACTTATTGACTGCTGGGTATTGCCGATTATTTCTTAATTTTCCTCATTGTATCGGAAACAATGGAGTTTGTTTGTGTTTTGCCTGGTAGGTCTGGTGCTACCGAGGCCTGCTGTTAAAATATTAAGCCGTAGTTCATATGTTAGTCGCTGCATTGCTTACGTTGCTCGCTGAGTTACCACGATTCAAATGCACTGATTTTTATTGAACCGCGCTCTTCACTTAATACACAGTTAAAGCGTTCTCATTTTGTGTCATATTTGCCGTTGTAAACTAGAATTCGATTCCAAGCGAACTCAAGTAGTCATTTATGACGTCATCAGCCACCGTAATATTTCCGTGTTTCTATTAGTATGTTCTATGATTTTTCCACTCTATTTACTGCATGTGTAGATGTCGAGGGCTACACATGATTACGGGTGGTGACTGACGGGTATTTGTCTATCATTTCTTCCTTTTGTGGATGTAGTGCAAACTTGACTAACATGTTCCTTAGTTAGCCAAGGTGTGTATTCCGGTTGTGCTGGTTTTGTTTGGAGGGGATGCTTCTTAGTTTAAAAAAGGAAGGCTTTACACTTTCTTGACCTTACTGAGACTTTTATAAGTTATGATACATCTAAATTGTTTACGTTAGGGGGTGTCAAAACAGTTGCTTAAACCGTTCTTTAATAAATCATTATTTAGCAGTGCCAGTGATTGAAGGTTAGCGTTTGCAAATACACCCATTTGGTCCTCAGTACAAACCCCCGTTGGCAACCGAACCAAAGCTATCGTAATGCGCAAGCTGAGGCGCAAATAGGACCTTTTACCCTATTTTCAATTAATTTTCAACCAAAATACATTCTTGCTAAACACTGGTCTGCAAGGCAAGCTTAAGATAAATACAATACATACTACTGCTTTGTTAACTAGCTACTAAAATGCCCTACCCTAGTACGACTGCCATTGATTTCTCGTATTTTATAAATGTCTTTGTTGCTTTGCGCAACCTAGTTTGGGTATCAAAGTAAACAAGATGGTCGTAAAATGAACGTAAATATTGATCATCATTCTTGAACCAATTTATAACTTAGCTGGTTTGTTTCAATATAATGTACACTTCTGGTTCAACTTATATTTAATTTATATTCCCAATGCTTAGACGTGACATTCCTGAAAAAATAAAAGTTTCAAAGAATTGTGAAAACGTCGCAAAGCCTATCAGCAAAGAATTAAATGTTTCTGTAATAATGCTTTCATTTCCTTGCGTAATGAAAATTTAAATGACCTATGTGGCGGATTTAAGTGGAAAGCCCACAGATAGAACGTAAACGGCCGTCATTACAAAACAAATGAGCGGAAAGAAATGATAACTCTCGTACGTAGTATGTCATATTGGTACGAAAGTGGGCTTATTCGACGCGCCATGACTCCAGCTTCAGTTCTACGGCCAGGTATTCTCCTGAAAACTTGATTTTAATTATTTGAGAAGATTTGTGTTTTCGTTGCTTAGTTCAAAATAAGAGCAGGTCCGATCTTAAGATTTAAATCGTATTGTGAATGCAGGTGATAGAGACTAGTCTCTTAGAAACAAGAATACATAATGGAGACGTGTAGGCGTGTACTTTGGAACCACGGTTTTGCAACCATAATCGGAGCAGAACTCGCACCGAAAATGGATACAATTTTGTAATTAACATCACAAACTGACAAAATGCAAGCAATTTGATCAGTAGAACGAAACCTTGCAATGTTGGCGCTAGAGACTCACGGCTACAAGTTATCTGAGCCCGAGGGTAGTTTTAGGCATATACATACCAGATGTACTAGCTGTAAACATTATTTAATATATACCTCAATCAAAATGAATATTCAATATAATATATACCTCAATTAAAATGAATATTCAATATAATACAAATTTAATTTGTAAAAAATATTTTACGTTTTTAAAAAAATTAAACCGTCAAAAATCTACTGTAGAATTACTACTGTAGAATAATTACTGTAAGCAGTAAAACGTAATGCAGGCGCGGTGATTAAATTAAAGTGGTAGTTAATTAGTATCAAATTGGAGTCCTCACCAATCAACCTTGAGACGATTAAAGGAAGAAATCTAACGCGTACGCGGAAAGATCCTGGGCAGCACTTCCCGGAAAGCATAAAAGCAACTATGTCCGGTAAAATCATGTGGTTGACTTATTTGGATAAGACGCTGGTACAAAGTATAGGCAGAGAAATCTTCTCAAGAACGAAAAGCATCGAAGAAATGGAATCACTACAACAACTCGCAACAACATGCCAACTACTTGCACCATACTTCAATGGGTTAACAAAAATAGTATATATGAGACCCGGATCATTCAACTACCTCTTTTAATTATTTTCTACATAATAACTTAATTCATTCCTTTAAATTATCTTTTTGTCAGCTGCTATGGTGAGTGTTCAAATATTATAAAAAATGGTTGAGCGACGAATCAACTTGACCAATCAGAATCGGTTTTGAGTCACCCACACCTCACATAACCAATCAGAGCTTATAGCTCCAATCGGTTATAATAACCATAGTATTAATAACTAGAATTCGCAAAAACCATTTTTGCTCATTCCTGTTTGAAAAAGAGGACATTTTGCTTAATTTACAAAAAGTCACCCTATTCTATTAGGAATAAGAACAAAGTTCGATCACAATTATGAATTAAATGATACAATTATCGAACAGACCTCAGTTGATCGAGGATAGATTGTTTTCGATTGTTGCCACGTTTCGTCTTCTATTAACTTCTTCTGTTTCTGGGACTAATGATGAAGACGGTTTACGAAACCACCAAATCTTCAAATAAATGTTTAGAGTTTATCCTAGAGCTAATTGGCTATCAACACAATTCAAAGCGTAGGTTTCTGAGTATGCCTTTTTAGACGTGGGAGTTCAACGAATGACAAAATTGTCATACCTTTGACTTTTTGAATATATCCACTTTAATCTAGGAATTATAAATCAATATAGAAGCCGAAAATGAAGTCGAAAATAACTTACCTGGACGACTATGGAAACTGTTTAAATGAAGATTTACCCAACGACAACTCAGAAATACGGAACCTAGTAAATACATAAATAACTATTGAAATTTACGGAACAAATGTTTTTATTATAGAACAGTTTTTAGCCAGTATATAAGATTCCATTAGTCAATATGGATGAACAGAACAAGTATGCATACAGTGATTGTACGCTTGAACAACGTAGATTTACAGAAGTCTTCCAGAGACGTACTTACTATACTTAACAATGACTATGACACATGTGTCAAAACACCCCCCTACCCCTTTAAGTGGGAAGAGTTTTTTCTTGCGGTTCTGAATTTGTACTCAGAATCTCCAAAGTTACACGGCGTACTACAGTTAACACCCATAAAGTTAGAACATGAAAAAGACCTATTTTGAAAAAACGTTAATTTAAAACCATACTCCGATTATTTGTTTTAAAGTTATCGACCTCGAAAGACACATTGTTCAATAATGGAAAAAATGGACTTTGACCGTCCTGAAATTTAGTTTTTACGCAATTGTTTCGAGTCGAATTTTTAGTGAACATAAGTTTGGGATCTTAGCATCTTTTCTAACTCAACAAAAATTCGATATTTTTGTCATTTGTTGAAAATTGTGTACTTTAGAAATCCTGTTTTTGGGCTATAACTAGGTCAGAAGAATTGAGGCTGGAGTTATGATGCGTCGAATAAGCCCACTTTCGAGCCAATCGGACATACTTCCCGAAATCACATTTTGTATTCTAATTGCCATAAAATTTCGCAACACTTTAAAATGTCCGATTTCCCCTGAAATTGGACGCGTACGACACGCACGGACGTCAGCAACATGTCTTCTAAAGTGATCGACCCCGAATGTGATTTCTGGAAGTATGTCTGATTGGCTCGCAAGTGGGCTTATTCGACGTGTCATGACTCCAGCTCCAATTCCTCATAAAGATAAATCATATAGATAAAATCACGAATTTTCACTTATCTATTTTGTTATGATTTAGAAAAGATGCTAAGATCCTAAAGTATGTTCACTAAAAATACGACTCGAAACAACTGCATAAAACAAAATGTCAGGACGATCGGAGTATGTTTTTGATACTTTTATTGGATTCCCCGGGGTCTACTTAATCTTGTAAAATTTAGGTCGGTGAGCAGCCATGCCCCCAGGAGTTAAAATTCACATTCTTTTAAAAGGTCTTTTTCATGTTCTATATTTAGGGGGGTTAACTGTACGACGCCGTGTAATTTTGAACATTCTGAAACAGATTCGGAACCACAAGAAAGAACTCTACAAGACTCACTAAGTCTAGTTAAACGATCAGTTCCCACTTGAAGGGGTAGGGGGAGCAGTTTTGACACATGTGTATGATAGAATATTTAACGGTGAATAAATTGAATTTTATAAAATAATGTTGGTATTTATCAGTAGTTAATATGGTTTTGGCACCTACTTGTGAAATGACTGATACGCGTACTGTGCACTAAAATGCAGTTCAATGCTATATTATTCCTTCACCAGATTTTACTAAAAATGGCTGCGTAAATATTGGTTGCGTAAATAATGAAATATAGAATATGAGAATTAAAGCACATCGGGCACGGTACATAGAATGTTTACAGGATAAGGGTTCTGTGATATTGAACTTAAATGAAGGCACATCACTATAGACATGGATTTCAGCTTTTAAGGCAGGTTGCTAGTTATTTGTAAAATAGAAAAAACTTATGAAAAATGAACAGCAAATAGAAAAAATTCTCTAACTATTTCTGACCATGCCTCTAGATGGGCTAATGGTAGCGTAAAATAGTTAAATGGCTTATGCTTATAATGTCTTCGCTGTAGACGCACCGACTTTATCTTTATTTTATTTTGTAAATGATTGAAACGATCAATCCAACAGAAAAAAATAATTTTCCAGTAATATGCCATGATTAGTAATATGTGCTAGTAATTTCCCATATCACACTCAAATCTAGAAAATCTTAAAAGCTACCATTTTGAACATTTTTGGACCGGAAGTGACAGCTTAATACTAAAAGTTGATTATTTTGAGTCGCGAATCACATCAAATTGTTGCCCGAGACCACCTCGACCACTAGAGGTCGTCTCAGGCAACAATTTGGTGGGATTCGCGATTCAAAATAATCAACTTCCGGTCCAAAAATCCCGCGTCCAATTTAGGGGGGTCAGTAGGGTCAATCAAACATTTAACGACATCTAAAGCCTTAAAAACGATCAACACAGGGTCCGTGAACAGAAAGGACCAAAATAGTGCCTGTGAGATGTATTACTTCATAGATCCCTCAAGATTATTGCATCACTAGTTGATAGATGAGAAATCTCCTCTAGCTCAGGTAGGTATGAGGTAGGCAGAAAGCTAGATAATACCACACATGTAATACCCCTGCAAAGTGAAAGTGATCGATTAATGAGACTTAGTGAGTCTGATATAGTTTTAACTCATGGGGCATGGCAGCTCACCGAACTAAATTGAGCTAGATTAATTAGGCTCCTGGGCATCCAATACATCACATTGTCGAAATGGACACATTTATTCCTGTATTTTAGTTTTACGCGGTGATTTCGAGTCGAGTTTTTAGTGAACATACTTTGGTATCGTCGCATGTTTTGTAAATCATAACAAAACAGAAAAGTGAAAAATTCGTGATTTGGTCATTTTTTGAAATTTAAAATTCCATTTTTGGGCTATAACTGGGTCACATGTTAAGAATACGGGGTTGTTCCTATGAGAAGAATTGAAGTAGTCGTTGCGCGTCGAAAAATTACACTTTCGAGCCAATTGGACATACTTCCCAAAATCACATTTTTTGACTTAACTACATAACGGGTCTATGGGAAAATATATCAAATACCCTTAAAATTTGATGTTTTAGGGTTTGACTTCACGATCAAAGTTATAACTACCAACCTTAAGAAAGTGGAATATTGTGCAATTTTAAAATTACCATAACTTGTGCAGAAACAATTGTACGCGCTTTTGGTAATATCAAACTTTGATAGTGAAGCCAAACCCTATAACATATCAAATTTTAAGGGTATTTGATAGATTTAGTCAAAAAATGCGATTTTTGGAAGTATGTCCAATTAGCTGGAAAGTGGGCTTTTTCGACGCGCCATAACTCCAGCTTCAATTCTTCTCAAAGGACAGACCCTGAATTCTTAAGACGTGACCCAGTTATAGCCAAAAAATGGAATTTCAAAAAAGTGACAAAATCACGAATTTTTCAATTTTTTGTTTTGTTGTGATTTAAAAACATGCAACAATCCCAAAGTATGTTCACTAAAAATTCGACTCGAAATTTCGACACTGTCGAGGTCTATAGCGTTAAAATAAATCATCGCAGTATGTTTTCGATACTTTTATTGGATGCCCAGGGACCTAATTAATTTAGCACGATTTTGTTCGGTGAGCTGCCATGCCCCCATGAGTAAAAATGAATGTTAAAAAACAGCTTATTTCATGTTCTGTCTTTAGGGGGGTGGGTTAACTGTACGACGCCGTGTAATTATGGACATTCTGAGAACAGATTCGGAAATCTATCAGACTCACTAAGTCTCGTCAACCGATCACTTGCACTTTGAAGGGGGTGGGGCCAAGTTTGACACATGTGTACCAGTTTTTCTGGAAAGATGAGAAAAACAACAAGGTTGCACAACGTGAGTTCTGTATATTTACCAAAGCACACAAGAGTTAAACTTGTAAAGCAAAAAATAACGCTCTATTAATGTATAATAAAATAAGCTATATCTGCTATAATCGGTTTTGTTGAACCTGTTTGTTCACTAACGTAAATAGCTTGCACCCTGCCTTAATTATTGGAACAGTTGACATGATATGAGGTTTTTCAAAAATCAACATTTTGATTTCGAACAGAATTGGCTCGTAGTCGAAGGTAGTGAATAACATAGGATGGACCCTGTACAAAATCATCCGGAATATCACCAAGCGGGCAGCCCTCAATTGAGAGAATTTGGAGTGTTTTACAATGAGACAGTTCCCATGGCAAGTTCTAGAAATCGTGTTAAGATTCTAGAGACTAAAAATATAAATACCTGTAGGTCAGGATTATCATTAATATAAAGTTCTCTTAAAGAACTCATACAGCCTATGTGCGGCGGTATTGAAAACAGTCGATTTTCGCCTGAAGATATATTTTGAAATAGATCTCAATTACAGTTGTTTTCCAAAATTGGGTTCACCAGGTTAGTCTTAATAGAATTTGACTGAAATGAAAATTCCTACACTATATATAGATAAATTGCTTAACAAACCAACCGGAAATATTAGGTTATGAAGCCTTTTAGTATCGATCTAACTAAAAGTTTCGAATTATAATAAGCGTATAATTTTAAACTTATTTACAGAATTACTCCGACGCATCATAAATCAGACACGGCGATACCGCATGAATTGAAATGTTTTAAATCTTTCTCGTAGCGCAAATTAACTACACCTTCACAGAAACAGATATGAAGCTGTCGTGTAGAAATATTTTAGAAAACAAACATACCTACAAAAAAACAATTGAATAAGCACATTTACTAGCGGAAAACTATTGTTGACAGCGTATATCATATTAAATTATGCAAAATAGCGTAGTTAATGTTGACCTCTTGCAGGAAACTAACCACAAACCTAACCACAAGGTACAATTTGAGGACTAAAAATGTACCTATATATCATTAACAGAGAAAGATATAGCCTGATACGCCTTGGCTCTGGTGCGCATTTATTTTAGGTTATGTTAGGAATAATTAACTAAATAACATATAATATCAGACAGAACATTAGACTTAATAACTACATTATTCTCCTCCCGTGATATAATTCGGCAATGAGTATGCATTAGGATCATATATATTTATACAAAAAGGATCTACTGATCTTTTGGGGTGAAAAAGGTCATTTTATGGTGCTTGTGTTATATCGGGCATTCGTTCCAACACAACGTTCATATAATACAAATCTGGTGTACGCTGAATTTACGTACCAATGAAGAGATGAGTCAGAGCTCTTAAGTTTCCAATATCAGTTGGCAAAGATGCGATTTGATTTGATGTTAAGATCAACTTTGTTAGCTAAAAGGTGTTTAATATGGTAAATAAGCCTGGAATGACATTTCGTAAACGGTTTCTCGTTAAAAAGTGCGAACTATCCGGCGCATACAAAGTCAGTTTGGCTGACTACCATACAAAATAATGGGTTAAAAATATTTCAAATATCAATTCTTATTATGACGAATAATCGTGCTGCACTTGGTGGGTTACGTTTTTTATAATTTGATTCGAAATTGTTTTTCATAATCGAGCGAAACAGCACAATTGGTTAATATAAAGCCAAACTCTGTTTTATATGTTTTGGCTATAATCCTCCAATCATGCTGTATGTATCTCAGAAATGTATGAGTATCCCGCCAAAAAGACTGAAAAGGCAGTTCAGCGTAAAAATTATCCAGCAAGTTCTTATACAGTAACTGGGTTTTCTTTCGGGAATATGAAAACCTTCCATTGTATTAACTCGCTGGGCTACCTATGCTCAAGTTTAAACCTTAACCATGCCTACTTAACTGCATTAAATGACATAAGCGTGAAATCACAAGATTGTCTTGATACTGTATCGAATTATAAATGTTTTATTCAAAATTAATAGGATTATAAAATCATACGCCTTAAAAAGCTTGTATGGCTGTAGGTGACTCCAACTATATAGCAAGGTACCTGTCGACATAAGCCAATATCATTTGGGATCCAACAAAGTTCATTTTCGTCCAGTTCAAGTACTTTTAGACAGCCTAAGCGACCTATTGATTTGGGTAACTCACTAAATTCAATGTTATTCGCGATTAACGCTGATCTCTTACACGGTTATCCGAAGTTGCCCCCTCCCCCCTCTCAGGTTGCAGGTTGACCCATATTTTTTTTCTCTTATCTGATAAAGTTTTTCATTTCAGGTCCGAATCTATTTTCAGAATAGTTTTCGTACAGTTAACCCCCTCTAAAGACAACCGGGTAAAACAGACAGTTTGTTTAAAACATTAATTTTAACTCGTGGGAGCATCGCCCCTGAGCATCCAACAAAAGTATCGCAAACATACTGCGATTATTTATTTTAAAGCTATGGACTTCGAAAGTCACATTGCCAAAATAGACAC
>SCLF01052523.1:0-11872 GCA_004367975.1 Mesochordaeus erythrocephalus
ACTTTTCGGTTTTATTATGATTTAGAAAACATGCCACTGTCCCAAAGTATGTTCACTAAAAATTCGACTCGAAACGATGAAGTAGAAGCACCTAATACAGGACTAAATGTGTCTCTTTTGGCAATTGACAGCATAGCATTTGTACTTTCCCAAAACCACCTTTAATTGTTCCTGTGTTGTTTAATACAGCATAAGTTTTATCTAGAGAACTTTCCTAGTCTACGTTCTCCTCCTTTCATACAACAATATGCGAAGAGTTTACAAGTTGAAATTATGAAATACAAATGTGCTTGAGAAATATTACATCACATGGATTTTCTAAATAAGAACTAGAATGGTTACTCTAACACATGTGTCAAAACTGCCCCCTAGGGTGTCCAGGCAGCAACTGATCGTTTAACGATACTCAGTGAGTCTGTTCTCAAACTATCCGAAATTATACGGCGTCGCACAATTAACCCCCTCTAAAGACAACACGTGAAAAAACATGGGCATCCAATAAAATTATCGAAAGCATACTACGATTATTTCCTTTAAAGTTATGGACCTCAAAATTCACATTGTCGAAATAGACAAATTGAAGTTAACCGTCCTGAAATATAGTTTTAACGCAGTTGTTTCGAGTCGAATTTTTATTGAACATACTTTGGGACATTTGCATGATTTCTGTATCATACAAAATCGAAAAGTGTAAAATTCGTACTTTTGTCACTTGTTGAAAATGTGTACTTTACAAATTCCATGTTTGGGCTATAACTAGGTCACCTATTACGAATTCGGGGTCGGTTCTTTGAGAATAATTGAAGCTGGAGTCATGGCGCGTCGAATAAGCCCACATTCGAGGTCGACCACTTGAGAAGGAATGTAGCTGACATCCGTGCGTGTCGAATGAGTCTAATTTTGGGGCAAATCTGACATTTTAAAATATTGCGAAATTTTATGGCAATTATAAAATCGATTCCACTCATCAAATGTATTTTTATAGACTACCATAATGTAGAGTTGACTGACTAATATCATGTCGGATCCGAATAATATATGTATTGGTATACTTCCAGGGTTCCTTAAGAATCCGATAAATAAAGGCAACATATAATATATAAAGGTAACGGATATATATAGGTAACTTAAGCCATAGGCATTAAGTCGCTGAATGTTACGTTGAAACAATATGCAATTAATTTTCGTTTTTTTATATGGAAAGAATGACCTGTTAAAATGTAATAATTGTAGAACACAACCATCTGTTATTCGTTATAATTGGCAACAATTTGTGATAGCATTGACTTCTCCACTATATATTTAAATTTAGATATATCATAAGTTTGAAACGAAAAATGATTCGTGGATGAATCCGTAACTTTCTATGTCCCGTATTTATAATTGCAGTCATTAGTACTACATTCGATTGAAGTTCGGTAGCCATTTACCTGGTACATTTGCTCCCTCCGTATAGCTGAGAACCTCGTTTTATTTGTTGGACAAAAAACGCATCTGAATTTTGGTATTTCCGCATGTTGTTTTTGTATGTGAATTTTTAAGTCAGATATTTTTTTCATAGTTTTTGTGCACTGGAGACATTTCAGGTTTATAATGTCCATCATAGTGGGTGGAAAACGCTGTAAAGCACGACGAATATCGCTTTCTAACATTATATTAGTAGAACGAGACTGAAAATTAAATAAGAATAAGATAAAGGACCTGGAGTATAGGTGAGGTGGAAATCAGTTTTTCGGATATAAAACAAAGGTTTCCTACTATTCCGTCGATGAGAAAAAAGCACTTTTAACGGTGTAAATATAATCTCAAACATTGATTTTAAAATATGTTTTAAAAATATTTACGAATTTCTGTGATAAATAGCGAAACGTTGTAAGGATTGAACTAGATGACAATCTCCGAAGTTAATAATTACCTTGAAAGAATGAATTTGTTGCTCAATGTGTAGCTACTCTCAACCCCATAAGCCTTTAATCCATAAACGTACATGGGGTCCCCCCCATAAATTAAACTTCACAGATTTTGGCCAAACCTATACTCAAACACTTTTAAGTTACTTTTTTATCGCGAAGACATTTCGCTCTCGTTTGCAAGTGAGTTTGAATAATGTGATCAGTAAACATTGATAGATCTTCGTGTTTTGAGGCACGTGGGCAAGCGTAGCAAATAATCTAAAGAGAATATCGACAAATTTCAAGCTCATTTTTAGCGAACCGGTAATGTTTGCATGAGAATTTTTTTCCGCTGTGAAGTTTCCTGCACATCTTTCGTTGTTTTTCCATCAATAATAAATTCATTAAATTTATGGCTGACTAAATGGCAATGCACGGCCAATGACATCGCATCATCAAATCTTTGACCACATAAACATACATAACACTTATAATGAATAACCCTTAGCGTATATTTTTTTTATTATTTTAGCCATAAAGTTACAGTGTGAAGCGATTTTCTCACATTTGTTACGCCATACTTTGCAGCATTTTGGTGTGATCAATTCATTTTCCTTTTCAACACTAGAATTATTTTTTGGCAGTTGTTGATTATTATAAACATTTGGGATGGATTTTTCTAATTTTATCTTTGACGATTGAAGACGTTTAGTATCAACCGTTCGTGATAATAAAAAATGGGATTCATCTTCAACCAGAGTAGATTGAAGAATTGGAGCTTGGATCGGTGACTGGGCAGACGTAATTGATTCCGTCTTAATTGGAAATTCAGAAAGTCGTTGTTTTTTCCGTTCAATCTCCTCCTTTCCAAGTTCTACCAAATCGTCGATTTCTGAACATTACATAAATGGTGTTTCTAAATCCAACTAAATCCCTTTTCAAACAATACGATTCGAGCAAGTTAATCCCTTGGAAATTTCATATAAAAATATACTTCAGGAAGATAAAACATCGCTGTTTTACACCGGGTGTACTAGCCCGAACCACTAGGCTGCAATTTAAAACGAAAAAGGATCAACACTTACTCCAACACATGTGTCCAGCTAGTCTGATACACGTGTGTCCAAGGCAACCGATTGGTCAACGAGACTTAGCCAGTCTGATAGAGTTTTTTCTTGCGGTTTTTCATATCATTACAGAATGTCCAAAATGATACTCCTTCATACAGTTAATCCCCTCTAAAGACAAAAAAGAGTCGAATATAGTTGAGTTTGACCGTCTTGTAATATAGTTTTAATGCAGTTATTTCGAGTCGATTTTTTAGTGAACATAGCTTGCGATTTTGGCATGCTTTCTAAATCATAGTAAAACCGAAAAGTACAAAATTCGTCATTTTGTCACTTTTTGAAAATGTCGGTGCTCTGATAATAATTGAAGCTTGAGTCATGAGCCGTCGAATAAACCCACTTTCGAGACAATCCGCATACTTCATGAAATGACAGTTTTGACTTAAATTCGCTCACTCCAAATAACGGGTCTATCAGAAAATATACCAAATACCCTTAAAATTTTATATGTTATAGAGTTTGACTTCACCGTCAAAGTGCGTACAATTGATTCTTCTCAAGTTATGGTAATTTAAGACTTCACAATAGGGTTTTTTGGAGTTAACTGTACGAAGGAGTATAAATTTGGACATACTATAATGAAACGAAAAACTCTATCAGACTGGCTAAGTTTCGTTGACCAATCAGTTGCCCCCGGGACCCCTTTGGGGGGGGGCTGCACTGGACACACGTGTGATAGAGAATGTCAAAAATTATACTCCTTCGTACAGTTAACCTCCAAAACCCCATATTTCACTTTTTAAAATTACTATAACTTGAGAAGAATCAATTGCATACACTTTTGGTAGTGTACAACTTTGATCGTGAAGCCAGACTCTGTAACATATCAAATTTTAAGGGTATTTGATAGATTTTCCCTCCGTTATATGGGTGGGCGAATTTAAGTCAAAACTGTCATTTCGTGCAGTATGCGGTTCCTAATCTGTTTTCAGAATGTCCAAAATTATATCCTTCGTACAGTTAACCCCCAAAAACCCCTATTGTGAAATTTTAAATTGCCATAAATTGTACGCACTTTAGGTAATATAAAACTTTGATTGTGAAGCCAACCCCTACAACATATCAAATTTTAAGGGTACTTGATAAATTTTCTCATAGGGGAAGTGATTTTATGAAGCATGTCGGATTTTCTCGAAAGTGGGCTTATTCGACGCGTCATGACTAAAGCTTCAATTCTTCTCAGAAGACCGACCCCGAATTCTTAACAAAATCACGAATTGTTTCACTTTTCGATTTTATTATTATTTAGAAAACATGAAAAGATCGCAAAGTATGTTCACTGAAAATTCGACCGAAAACAACTCCGTTAAAACTATATTTCAGGACAGTCAAAGTCAACTATATTCGACTCACGTTTTGTCTTTAGAGGGCGTTAACTGTACGAAGGAGTAATTTTGAACATTCTGAAAACAGATTCGGAACCACAATAAAAAGCTCTATCAGACAGCTAAGTCTTGTTAACAAGTTGTTTGCACTTTGAAGGTAGCGGACCCGCTTTTAATAGGCGTGTATGAGCCGTCCTTTACATCTCTAAAGGACTTTCAGAGACAGCTCATCGAATACGTTGAATGACAAAAAACAGTACTAAAATTCTAATTTCTCGAGACTGAACTTACGAAGCTGACGCCTGTGCTTAATTTATTCACGGAAGACCACTCGCAAATGATCCTATTTTGCACCATTTAATTCACTGAAACAGTCATATGACACACCTGTCCAAAATGCTCCCCCCCTCCAGGTTGCACCTAAACTTATCCAGTCTGATAGAGTTTGCTCTTGCTAAATCGTTCCTCTAAATACAGACATGTGAAAAAGACCTTTTTTAAAACGTTAATTTTGACTCATGGGAGCATGGCAGCTCACCGAGCTAAATCGTGCTAGATTAATTGGGCCCCCGGGCATCCAATAAAAGTATCGCAAACATACTGCGATTATTTGCTTTAAAGCTATGAACTTCGAAAGTCACATTGTCGAAATGGGCACATATATTCCTGTATTTTAGCTTTTACTGCGTGGTTTCGAGTCGAATTTTTAGTGCGCATACTTTGGGATCGTCGCATGTTTTCTGAATTATAAAAAAATAGAAAAGTAAAAAAGCCGTGATTTTTTCACTTTTTGAAAATTTTGGCTATAACTTTGTTGGCCTATAACTGGTCACGTGTTAATAATTCGGGGTCGGTCCTCTGAGATGAATTGGAGCTTGAGTCATGGCGCCTCGAATAAGCCCACTTTGGAGCCAATCCGACATACTTCACGAAATCACATTTGTACCTTTTTGGAAATCACATTTTTGGGTAATAACTAGGTCACGTGTTTACAATTCGGGGTCGATCTAATGAGAAGAAATGTAGCTGTCATCCATGCGCATCGAAAGACTCCAATTTCAGGGAAAATCGGACAGTTTAAAAAATTTGACATTTAATTCTTTACACGTGACCTAGTTATTGCCCAAAAATGGGATTTCCAAAAAAGGTACAAATGTGATTTCGTGAAGTATGTCAGATTGGCTCGAAAATGACTTAAGCCCCAATTCTTCTCAGAGGACCGACCCCGAATTCTTAACACGTGAACAGTTATAGCCAAAATTTTCAAAAAGTGACAAAATCACGATTTTTCTATTTGTTTATGATTTAGAAAACATGCCGCGATCCCAAAGTATGCGCACTAAAAATTCGGCTCGAAACCACGGCGTTAAAGCGAAAATACAGGAATATATGTGTCCATTTCGACAATGTGAGTTTCGAGGTTCGTAGCTTTAAAACAAATAATTGCAGTATGTTTGAGATACTTTTATTGGATGCCCAGGAGCCTAATTAATCTAGCACGATTTATCTCAGTGAGCTGCCGTGCTCCCAAGAGTTAAAATTAACGTTTTAAAAAAAGGTCTTTTTCATATGTCTGTATTTAGAGGGGGTTAACTGTACCAGGGTATAAAGTTGGACATTCTGAAAATAGATTCGTAACCGCAAGAACAAACTCTATCAGTCTGAATAAGTGCAACCTGGAGAGAGAGGGGCCACTTTGGACAGGTGTGTATGACGAACAAATATCAGTATCAATGTCTAACTCATTTAAGGCGGTTTTGTAGCTTTGAATTTTTGGGCTCATTTAAGCAAAGTTGACACACTTTGAATCTTTCTAGGGACTATTTTTCGTGATTTCCAACGAATAATAGGTGTACCAAAAATGCACGTTTGAATTCGAAATTCCAAAATGATATCAATTACACCTCACATAGAAATATATATAAATAATAAAACCATTTTCATAAAGACGGCTTAAATTGGACTTCAAAATATGTTCTGAACGTGACCTCAAAATACGGTTGTCTCCTTTCAGATTTAAAATTCCACGAGATATTACAATCTTGTATCGCACACATGTGTCAAAAGTGCCCCCCCCTAGGGGCTCTGGGTAGCCAAATGTCGGTTAACGGGACTTAGTGGGTCTGATAGAGTTTTTCCTTGCGGTTCCGAATCTCCGTACAGTTAATCCCCCAAAACCCCTATTGTGAAGCCTTAAATTACCATAACTTGAGAAGAGCCAATTGTACGCACTTTTCGTAATGTAAAACTTTGATTATGAAACCAAACTCTATAACATATCAAATTTTAAGGGTATTTGATAGATTTTCTCATAGACCCCTTATGTGGCTGTCATTTCGTGAAGTATGTCGGATTGGCTCGAAAGTGGACTTATTCGACGCGTCATGACTCAATATTCAATTCTTCTCAGAGGACTGACCCCGAATTCTTAACACGTGACCCGTTATAGGCCAAAAAATGGACCAAAAAAGGTACAAATTTTCAAAAAGTGACAAAATCACGAATTTTTCACTTTTCGATTTTATTATGATGTAGAAAACATGTCGGGATCGCAAGGTATGTGAACTAAAAATTAGACTCGAAACAACTGCGTTATAATTTTGGACATTCTGAAAATAGTTTCCGAACTCACTAAGTCCTGGTAAACGACATTTTGCATATGCAATTCTTAAAAAACTGGAGGGCCTTAACTTCCAGTAAAATTCAAACTGAAGGTAACTACCTGAAACCTTTTGCCGGTATAAAACAGGATAAGTTTATTTGTTGATGAAAGAGTCAACATTTTAAAGAACTAGCTCTAAATATTTAGTGACTTATTACCCCGTTTAGACAACACAATAAATAATAAAGTAGCTAGTCTTTCATAGTCTATAGCAGAAAATGTGTTAGAAAAGACAGGATATAGCCACACCTTGTAAATTGCAATTAATCAATGTCAAAAAAGTACCTCGTTTGTTTTTCTTATGAGCTAGTTTAAGGTGGTATTTTAATGCGTGGATATCGTCACGAGAAGTTCGACAAATCGGACATTTAATTTGAAGATTTTCTTCTTCAGCTCCACATTTCATTTCCTAAAAAGCATCGAAATCAACACAAATTTGATTTGGTTCGTTATCTCGTTAACACCAGGTTCAACAGTTTTAAATTCCTCTTACGTTTCTCTTGGAATAGTAATTTTAATTCTCTCAACTGAAGTTATCCTTTCGAATAATTATAACATTTGCTCTGATTGGCCGGTTATAGCATGACTCTTAATTTGTGTTTGTTACCGGGGTAGGTTTATTTAAACCCACATATTGTTCACACGTAGAATCAACTGGAGAATATTACTAAGAATAATTAAGCTAATACTTTAACAAAAAAACCGGAATCGTAAATTCAATATACACACGTGTCTAAACTGGCCCCCTTACCCCTTCAAGTGGTTAACGAAACTTAGTGAGTCTGATAGTTTTTTCTTGTGCTTCCGAAACTGTTCTCAGACTGTCCAAAATTACACGACGTACAGTTAATCCCCCCTAAAGACAACGTAAAAAAATCTGTTTTGAAAAAACATTAATTTTAACTCATGGGGCGTGGCAGCTCACCGAACTAAATCGTGATATTAAATTAGGCTCCTGGGCATCCAATAAAAGTATGCAAGGCATACTGCGATTATTTGTTTTAAAGCTATGACCCTCGAAATCACATTGTCGAAATGGACACATTTATTCCTGAAATTTAGTTTTTACGCAATTGTTTCGAGTTGATTTTTTAGTAAACATTCTTTGGGATCTTGGCATGTTTTCTAAATCATAACAAAATAGAAAAGTGAAACAGCCGTGATTTTGTCACTTTTTTAAAATCTGTAATTCCATTTTTGGGCTATAACTGGGTCACGTGTTTAGAATTCGGGCCGGTCCTTTAAAAATAATTGAAGCAGCAGTCATGATGCGTCGAATAAGTCCACTTTCGAGCCAATCGAATATACTTCCCGAAATCACATTTGTGACTTCATGTGGCTATAACTACATAACGGATTAGGAAATCGTGGTCCATTACGTGAGAAGAAAGATAGCTGACATCCCTGTGCGTCGAATGAGTCCAATTTCGGGGGAAACGGGACATTTAAAATATCGTGAAATTTTATGGCAATATGAAAAAATGGATTTACAAATTTCCAAAAAGTGATAAAATCACGGTTTTTAACTTTTCTATTAAGTTATTATTTAGAAAAGATACCAAGATCCCAAAGTATGTTCACTAAAAATTCGACTCAAAACAACTGCGTAAAAACTAAATTTCAGGACTAAATGTGTTCATTTCGACAATGTGATTTCCGAGGTCCATAGCTTTAAACGAAATAATTGCAGTATGTTGCCATGAGTTAAAATTAATGTTTCTCCAAAGATTATGTCACGTTCTGTTTTAAGGGGGGGTTAACTGTACGCCGTCGTGTAATTTTGGACATTCTGAGAACAGATTCGGAACCGCAAGTAAAAACTCGATCAGAATCACTAACTCTCGTTAACCGATCACTTCCCAGTTGAAGGGGTAGGGGGTGCAGTTTTGACACATGTGGATATTATTTAAAATAATTATTATAAAGTATTGGTAACCGTTAATTTATCGGTGCAAAATAATTTTTAACAGTTTTAGCATTATCTCATTGGTTCAGCGCTAGTATTCGCCTACGCGTCTTGAACTTAATAGTCATACCGATACTGTATTAGTGATTCCTAATATAACCTAAAGTAAACACTATAAATGGAGACACCACTATTTCGGCCCAATTTTTAGGAGTCAGTTCTGGGTTTACTGTGCATTATTTATTTCCTCACTGCGCATAATATACCATTGATCTATCTATCATACATTTTCCCGGTTAAGCGTACGCAGAGTGTTGATCTATATAGTTGTTGCAGGAGTAGGAGTGGTTTTAGCAAGTGACTATATCCCTTCCTTCCTAGGTAATACGCATCGCCGATACCCAATTGTAATGCTTTATCGATCAGGATTTGTTTTATCTGAAACTCCTTTTCCCCAAAATCGATAACATCATTGACTTAAATGTCAGTACCACTCGGTCATCTTATTATCTAAACTCTTTGCAATGAATCTTCCATAGGTCAAACTTCTTCAGACCGTTCAACTATTTTCCTTTTCAAATTTTATACATTAATTACCGTTCCTACATTATAGTGTTCTTCATTTTTGCCTGAGATTTGCCTGAGCATTTTACTGTCCCGTATCCATCTAAGATTCCTAGTCAAGGTGGACCCTAACCTTTTTGGCATTTATTTCATTTGGTAATGAAAATCATTTGCGTTATGTATGTTATTTGATTTTGAAAACATATATAGCCTCGTGAGGGTTTACCCCTATCTGCCACCACCTTAGTAAAGGCACTTACTGGACAGCGCCAATATTTGCCTCTTATACAAGCCGGTTAGATTATATTTTGACATGTGTATTTAACGTTGAATACAAAATCTTCCATTATTGTGGGTTTCCATTATCTTCCATTATTGTGGGTTTCTCATAAAATGAGGCTTTTTTTCTGAACTCTATTTCATCCTTCATTTATTACAGGTGCCTGCTTCCGAACGGTACCCTCGCCAAGGCTTCCTCTATCTGAATGTGTGCCTAATGTTTATTATTGTCCATAATCGAATCGTGTATGTCCAATTTTATCGCTACCTAATACTTGGAACTTTTCGAGTTGTACTTAAGGCTATTAATCCTGGGAGGATCCATCGAGCTCATAAAGATTTCGAAGCGACTGTAAAAACGTGGATACTTCGCCTCCGGGAAGAAATGTATTGATCGATTCTATCTGCAAGCACATTAACTTTATTTCCAAGGCGTGCCTCGTGCATTTATCACCATTTAATACACATTTGATAAAGGTTCCACTTTTGGTTCATATCGTCGATTCTAGTTTTCTAGTTTTCGGTCAGTTTTTCTTTTTAGTGGTACTTCCCTTAGTACTCCCTTAGTACTCTTAGTACTCTTAGTACCCTTAGTACTCCACTTGAAGGTCGACAATTTTATTTTTTTGTTCTTGAATGTACCGAAACAATTCAGCAGATGCAAAAGTTGTTTGTAGTCAGTCAATATACTTATTTATTCTAAAAAAAAACTCCTACACGTAAGTATCAACACTATGACCCCGATCTCTCTTGTCTCATTTCGTCTGTTCTTGCACTATCTAATCTCAAGATTTCTTGCATTTGATTTTGCTGACCTCCAGATTCCAAAATCTGGTGTTTCCGCATAAGACAGAATGCTGAGCATTACGTTTCATATAGTTTATCCTAACGGCATGTCTTTAGTTCAAAATTGTTTATCAGACCATTGCAGTTATTCATGTAATTTCAACCATCCCTTATTTTGAGGCTTATATTTCGGTCACATTTGTTTTCGTATATGTATCAGATATATCCCTTTCGGGAGATCACATTGTTATCCATTAATTTCCTTTCTTTTTATCAGAATTTCTCATCCAGGATTCCATTATTTCTGATATGTGCCAACTAATACCCCATAAGCATATACAGTTAAATTTGTCCGAAAAAAATCCAAAAATTCCTGGTTCGCCATTTTTTGAAAAAGTCCGTTATTTCACTGTATACTGTATACTACACTGTATACTATTTTCACCAGCCTTTATTTGGTCTATATCCTGTTTTGTATGACTGTTCAACTTTTCGGCTTCCACTTATGCATTCTCGATTGTATACTCAGGGGACCCTGGTATCTTTCTTGGTTGCCATAACATGGACCCCTATTAACAAAGCATGTGTTTCTCCTTCTCCGCATTTATTGGGGTACATAATTAGGAAGGACATAATTATGTAGGGCTTAATTAAGCCAACGACTTAATTACAATTGCCACATATTGTCAGACATTGCATTTAGCTAAGCATCCTATTACAGTTCACTTGCAACGTCTCCAACAAGTCTCCAAAAACCCCGTTTGAATTTATAGCGAATTTAGTGTTATTCGTACGTCTACTCCATCTAAACGAGGGTTACAGCGACATATTTTTTAACTGTACGTTCCCCATAGTATCTGCCGTTTTTAATATGGTTTGGGCATACTTATAATCTTAGCAATTCATATATTTTTCCGACGTCTTGAAGAAGATAAAATGTTTGCCTCGGCTTAATCAGATTCGCAATCACATCATTTTTATGTAAAGTTTTGGGCCGGACGTCACGCCAAAAGTGGAAAAGTACGACGCAAAAGTGGAAAAGTACGACGCTTGATTGATCTCGCTTATTTGTATGATGCGAGTTCGGTTCTTGTCGGAGCCACAAGTTTTACAGAAATAATAATTAAGCGGCGTATCAAATGGTCAATGATAACCTGATTTCAATAGTAGTTCAAATGCAGGTAACTAAAATGTGTAAGTAGCAGATAAATGCAAACAACTATTGTCACTAATTATACACAATTAAAAAAATTAATATTAACTCGTAGGCCGTAAGTGGTGCACATCGTATCACATACCTATATTTATTGAAACTATGGCTTCAGCTTACA
>SCLF01052634.1:0-11870 GCA_004367975.1 Mesochordaeus erythrocephalus
GATTTAGTTTGGTGAGCTGCCATACTCCCATGAGTTAATATTAACGTTTAAACAAAAATGTCTTTTTGACATGTCCGTCTGTACCAACGCGTATAAATTTGGACACTTTGAAAATAGATTCGGAACCGCAAAAACAAACTATCAGACTGGCTAAAAATCCTGACCCGGGCATACCGCGGTTTTGAGGGGGGGGGGGGCGACCTGGTTAGGTGTGTTGTAAAGTCGAAATTTTTTGTAAAAAAGTGTTGGGGAATATTGGAAGGTATTGGGAAATATATATACAGTTAACCCTCTTGTAAAAAACTGCCACGTTACATTTTGAGCACAAAGCTGGTCACAATTTTTGATGCTCATCACCAGCAAGTTATAAATTTTAACCGATTATAGAAATATACGTAAAACTGTTATCTTGCCGAATAGGCTCACGCTTTCGGGTAGTTTCCAAGTCGTCATGGGCTTGCGTTAGGTTGCGGGTTCGAATTATAACTGGCGCGCTCTTTACCCTACTAAACGTGACGATTTATAGGAGTTTCAATCAAGTTTCAATTATTCGAGAAAGTATATATACATTTATATGAATGACAGCCAGCACAATGACCCGATTGCTACAAAATTGAGTTTGTCATAGCGCGTACACAGAAGCATACACAGTGATGTGTGTAGAATAGCACTTCACAAAGCGTTGTCGCTTATTTTACAAGAGAGTTAAGCGAAGAGAATCATTTGATACTATCGTATCGAAGTTTTGATCTCGGGTGTTAGCTATATATATATATATACATTAACTGCACAAATTTATAATGCTTTGTCAAATCGAACATCCGCTTATGAGTGTTTCTGCTTTGTTAACAATAACGGAATAATCCAGCCAGTTTCAAAAATAATAAATAAATTAACCCACTTTTCCAAACACATTAATTTTTGTTCCAATGAATTCATTTATCCAAATACGTGACAAAGATTTATAGGTTTATAATATAACCAAGTAATCTACATAAGAACCGTGTCCGCCTAGAAAAAAATCATAAGCAGATATTGCTAAAGCGAGCTTTAAACAAGTCATTATATTTTAATAATTAAATAAATTAATTAAATATTATAATTGACTTAATAAAATAAATCAATTGTTAAATAATATAGTTAATTAAATAAATTGCATTAATAATTAAATAAATAAACCAATTATTAAACAATATAATTAATTAAATAATATACTTAAGTAAATTACATTAATAAATAGATAAGTCAATTGTTAAACAATATAATTAAATACATTATATTAATTATATATTTGGTCAGACAATAATAGGAATGGAGGGAGTGTGACAAGACACGACTTACACACATACTGATTTCAGTTTTTCTATCATAACTCTTTCCGCTTCAGTGTTCGAGCTCAAACCAAAGATAAGTCGTTTGGCAAGCCGACGGGTGTAGTTTCCTTAGTAAAGCTACATTGAAATAATATACGCAGTGTCGATTCAGAAATTACCTTGGAATAAATCTTTTTCAGATACAAACTCGAGACATATTATGACTTCATCGAGTTTGGATTCAATATCTTCCGAGCCTCGCTAGGAATATTACACAATCTTGGAACCATTTCATACTATCAGACTAATGTTCGAAGCGCTGATCAATACAACCATTTGCTGTCGTTTTGGATCACTTAATAAATATACAATTAGATAGACAACGAGTGAGTGGTGTTCCGAAACAAAAAACGTTCGATGCTCGTAGAATTCGACAATATTATCGCATAGTTTTCTAACATATTCGAGAATTTTCAAATTTCTGTGTAGGCTATTGGTTTCCAATTCCAACTAATGGAATGAGGATCGTAGGCGGAATTTTCGTTTGTCCAATCCGTTAATGCCCTACCAAGTGTTTTAGTGACCTACCAAATGTTTTAGTGAAAGTACCCTTAGGACTTAATTCGTATATTTGATCACGCGTTCAATGAAAGGACCTAAATTCCGTACACCTAATATCAACGCACGCCGAATTTAAACGATCCCAATTGGTCCTTCCTAATAAGACACTTTTTCCATTCCGAGTGTAATGAAGAAGTCGATAATATTGTCGACTACTGCACGCACCAGTTAAGCATAGAGTAATATCCGGTGAAAATCCAACATCTGGTCCGGTGAAGTAATTTACGACGTATATTCAAATGGGCCTTTCGTAAAAGAATAATGACAAAAATGACCTTACGTCAGGAGCAGTCTTATTGACCAGGGGCTCGAACATCAGTAACATCAGATAATTGGAAAGTGACTTAAGGCACGTCCCAAGTCGATGGGAAAATTCAAAATGGGGTTAACCATCTTGTAAATGCGCGACATTTAT
Source organism: Mesochordaeus erythrocephalus (assembly GCA_004367975.1). Taxonomy (NCBI): domain Eukaryota; kingdom Metazoa; phylum Chordata; class Appendicularia; order Copelata; family Oikopleuridae; genus Mesochordaeus; species Mesochordaeus erythrocephalus. The sequence goes on from SCLF01052634.1 coordinate 2,350, forward strand.
GGCTTTTTGAACACGAGAATCGTGACAATTTTTGACGCTAACACCCCAGCAGTTAGAAATTTTAACTGATTATAAAAAAATATCAGTGATTCACGTGATGTTAGAAATTTTCACATATTCTACTATTTCACTTTTAAGCAAACTTTTCCTGAAATTCTTCAGATTTTCGGCTGAGAATCCATAGAAATTGATGTATTAGTCCGGGATCGATTTGATTATTACAGATCTGACTATTTCCCTCATATCAAGATCAATTATATATATTAGTATTTCTGTAATATTTTCTTCATGAACGATCTTCTGGTGATGAATCATCTTCAGCTGTAAAAGTTTTCTTATATTAGGATGACCAGATGGGTCATCCCCCCTTCAGGAAGCAATTAAGCGGTTATCGAGACTTAGCCAGTCTGATAGTTTTTTCTCGCGCTTTTTCATCTAATTTCAGAACGTCCAAAATTATACTCTTTCATACAGTTAACCCCCAAAAAATCCTATTGTGAAGCTGTAAATTACCATAACTTTGGAAAAATCAATTGTACGCACTTTTTGTCATGTAAAACTTTGATCGTGAAGCCAAACTCTATAACATATAAAATTTTAAGGGTATTTGATAAATTTTCTCGTAGACCCGTTATGTGGGCGACTTTAAGTCACAACTGTCATTCGTGAAGTATGTCGGATTGGTTTGAAAGTGGCTTATTCGACGCTTCAATTCTTCTCAGAGGACCGACCCAGGACTCTTAACACGTAACTCGTTGTAGACCAAAAAGTGACAAATGACATATTTTTCACTTTTCGATTTTACTATGATTTAGAAAACATGTCAATATCGCAAAGTCCATCAGACTGGCTAAGCCTCGTTAACCGTGTAATTGCTTCCACAATTGTGGAAGGGAGGTAGGGGGCCACTCTGGATAGGCGTGTAGGAGTGCTCTAAAAAATAGTCTCAATTCTTTGTTGGTAATTATTCGTCCCAGTTTGTAGCAGTTTCCCCGGTTTTTGAAAATTTGTGGTGTAAACTGAAAAGAGCAGTTTAAAAAATTTCGTGACTTTTAATAATCTATGGACTGTACCCCTAAAATATGGATAATATACAAATCACCCCGGATAATACATTTGTTGGGGTGACGTTCTCCCCAGGCTGGTCTGAAAACGTTTTGGAACAAGGACGTTTTTTCATAGTTACTCCTACCTTATTTTGACTTTTTTGTGTCCAGCTTTTTGAGAATTACGATCTGGTCGGCCTAACCCGTTCTATATTAATTATTGATTAATTATTCGACAATATAATTAATTAACCCAGTTAAAAAATTCCGATTTCCGACGTAATTGGATTCATTCGATGCGAACGGATGTAAGCTACATTTTTTCTCATAATATTGACCACGAATTCCTAACCCTTTAACCCACAAATATGATTTCGGGAAGCATGTCCGATTTTCTCGAAAGTGGGCTTATTCGACGCGCTATGACTCCAGCTTCAATTATTCTCAAAGAAACTAGCCCGAATTCTTAACACGTGACCTAGTTATAGCCCAAACATGGGATTTCTAAAGTACAAATTTTCAACAACCTACAAAATCGCGAATTTTCCACTTTTCTATTTTGTTTTGATTTAGAAAACATGCCAAGATCCCAAGGTATGTTCACTAAAAATTCGACTCGAAATAACTGCGTAAAGACTTAAGGTCACAATAGCCTTAAAGGTCACAATAGCCTTAAAATAAATCAGCGGAGTATGTTTTCGATTCTTTTATTGGCTACCCAGGGGCCTAATTAATCTAGTACGATTTAGTTCGGACAGCTGCCATGCTTCCAGGAGTTAAAATTAATGTTTTTACAAAAAAAAGTTTTCTCCCCGTTCTGTCCTTGGATGGGGTTATACAATACGCCTCATATACATTATATGGCCAGACCTTATTGTTCCCCTTTTAAATTACAAATCTGGCAACGCAGAAGATTCGAACTACCAACACGGGACACAATCTAATCATGCCATGGGAAAGTCCATCGACTCGAGCTGTTAATCGCCACGTAAAACTTTTAAATATTCGAGAAATTTGATTTGATTAAATGATTTAACCCTCTTAGCAAAACGTACCACGATGTGGATTTGTCACCACGAAAATGGCCACAGTTGCTCATACATAATCCCTAGGGGTTAAAATTTGAAATCAGTAATACAAAAAACATTTCTGATTCCAGGCTAACATTCTCTATGTTGGTACTTTGTCTTATTCTCCTCCAATCTGACTTTCAACGAACTGGATTTCGACTTATTTTTATGACTCGTCGATATTACGGCCGAATAGTATAATACGAGGGTGACAGAGCTCGTGCAATTGTAATTCGAATCACACTGCTCCCAAACCGTTCAGTGGTATTCATTTTCTCCGGGCACCATAATTATCTCTCCGAAATTTGACTTCACCGTTTATAAACTTTTTCGGATTATTTTGGTTTTTATAGTGTTTCGGTTCTCTAAACTTCACTCTGTTGTCTTATTGAAATAACAATAAAAAAATTAAATCTCGAGATGTCGCATTATTAGCGATGAATCATGAATCTAAATCTGCTCAAAAGGGTGCACAAGGGTTATGTTCCAAAAAGGTTGAACTAGAGATAAGGGTACGGGAGTAAATAAGATACCATCCTAAGCGTACTCCATGTACCCTTTTACATGTGAAATTCTGTAAATTGTTATTTATTAACAAAGTCAATTAACGACGCAACTTAGAAGTGACACTGAAATAGGTTTAGATAGTAATTCATATTACTGCCCCAGTTAATAGTGATGTTCGATGCGAAAGTTTAGCTTCCTCGACTTGGGATGGACCCTAGACCATCATTAATTAATCAGAATAATTCCGAAAATTTGAACGTTAGAAAAACCTTTTTCAGAAGTTGGTCTGAATATTGGGCAAGTAGCTCAGGTGCCTTGGATCTTTCTTTATCGGATTCCTTATGATTGACAATAGTTCGCATTGCATCTTTCAATGATTCGATGAAATTTTTGTCCGGCGATGATTTTGAATCAGCTGCCCCCGTTATGAGGGGCCCACGGAACTCTATTTCCGGTTCATTATTGAAAACATTGTCAACAAAACGCCTTCAAATTAAGATAAGATTATATAGTATATTTAGTGTATCATAACTATTGACGTATAAATATGGTGAATGGTTGAGTACTATTGAACCGTGCTCTTATTTGGTGTTTTATATGTTCGACCTACAATGCGGTCGATTTGATAATTTTAATAAATATGTAAGTCATTAATCATTTTATACGGTACTTGTTCATGTCTTTTCCAATATTTCAGTCGGAACAAAATATGTGTTTTCATACACGTTCTTGCAACAGAAGACATAGGAAAGATTCATGGCTTGGAGGACCATATTCGGGAGTCATACGCGAAAATGGACCGTAGTATGTAGATTGACCAGATTTCCCACAAAAAAACAAGACGTCCAGCTTTTCGGCCTTACCGTAGCCTCTGTGTGACAGATGGAAGCGGACAGCTTGAAAACAAAAATTTAGGAAATTAAACATTTTAGGGGGATACTTTAGGAAATATAGAGTTATAGACCTTCCCTTTGAAAACATTTTCAAAGTTACTCCTGTCAGATTTTTTTGTATCCCGATTTTTGACCAACTTTGGAAAGTGGTTCCGCTTCTGACAAAACTGATCTGGTTACCCTATTGATATGGCTATTGATCAATATAATACACACCACTAGTACACGGCTATAAAATCTGGCCACAGTATATCGTGTATCAATTACTTAACAATCATTGTACAATTACCCGGGAAGACAACAGGTCCTGGAAAGTGTTTAGCAACTCAGTTAACTCGAGTTGCTGAAGAGTAGAAAAACGGTCAAAATTGACCAGGCTTACGAACTTTTCCTGAACAGGATAAGTTCCCACGAGCAGTGCAGACGAATACTTGCTGAGACGGTAATTCCAACGGCATGATAAGTCTAGAGCTGGGTACAAGGAACCGATCTAATACCAAAGTCACATACATGGTAACAACTAGCGGTATCCCTGTGCACAGTCCCATTGTAAAAAATATTTTCGATCGTAGTGCCAATAACATGGCAACTACTGTCACGATCCTGTATGGCTTAGAAGGCAATAGCTGTAAGCTCACGTCCCCTTTAAATATCGGACCCATTTCATAATTTGATCATTTTTTTAAATGATGAATTTTCATAAGTGACCTACTTTAATGTCGTGATAAGGTTTACACGTGTCCAAATACCCGTCAAAATATTTGAAGACTATTAAGACACGCTTCCTGGGGCGTAAAATTAAGTGTAAGAATACAATGCGCGATCGAGTCCGTAAAACACGGGCTATCGTCAGCACCAATTTTTAGATTTTCTGATTTCGACCGAGAATTTATAATGGATGCTGGTGGATGTAGTAGGGCTACCGTATATTTTAGTTGCTACATCCAATACACTATGAGCCGGTGGTCGGCTGCAGAAAGTAAATTCTACGCCACCGTATTAGAGAAGTTAACCTATTTTTTGAAGGGCATACATCCATGTCCAAGCCAACCATCGACGATTGCAGACGTATTTGGGAAAGTTTAGTATAATAACTTCGTTCACGCTCTAAAGCGTGGGAGCAGTTAGCTCAGTTGGTTAGAGCGCTACACTGCAATCGTAGGACTCGGGTTCGATGCCTTATCTGGTCTATTTGCAGGGGGTTGAACTCGGGTAGCATATGGATATAGTAGGTAAGCCCATTGATGTGTGTTGTGACTCATATTTAACTTCGATTATGATTTTCCACATAACCAAGACTGGATAATATGTCCCATGCCATATAAGCAAGTTTACCACCCCCTCCTAGAGTAAATCGAGCGGTGATAACTCCGTCATGCCACTCGACATATAATCCCCTAACCCGGCTAGTACACGATACTGGGGAGATGAATGCGTATTTCTGTAAGTATAGTATAATAACCTCGTTCGTTCTCTAAGGCGTGGGACCAGTTAGCTCAGTTGGTCAGAGCGTTCGTTGAACTCGGGTTCGATTCCTGTGCTGGTCTATATTTTAGAGCATACTTTATTATATTGCTATAGTCACTAAGCTAACACGATTACGTTTTGATTTCTCATACAATGCTTGCCGCCGTAGATAATCATATCGGGATATCTTGACACGCCGCAGAAAAGGTAGACGGCAGCGAACTCAAAATACTAGGAGAACGTTTTACGTTCGAGGATGAGCCGAGTTATCAATCATCGCCTATAAGCTCAGAATTGAAACGCTTCCTTCTGACTTCCGTACACGGAACAAAAGTGTATACTAATATATGCACTGTATATCAACCTATGATGACGGAATATTTACCGGTATAATGCAAACCCTAAACAGTCGCCAGAATAATTCACTTATAATTGACCACCATATCTAACAAATTAATTTCTAGTTACTTATTTAATCTTGCACGAAGATGAAGATCAACAATATCACGGGGTAAATCCATTTTCCGGATTTCACCAGTATTTATTTTAACAATATCTAAGCTGATTCGACTGCTTTAGCCTGGATGCATCTTTAAATGCCAACGCCTATTTGAAACGAGTATTAGCCATACATTGCTCACTCATAATCGTATTTCTGCTCGGAAATTATTCGAAATGGTGCGAATTCTTAGATTTTCCATGTCGTATGATAAGGAAACCATTAAGTAATCACATAATGAAGAAAATGTTCAACACTATTTAGTATCATACCTGAAGTTATCATAATGTAGGCAAATAATATCAACAAATTCTTTTGGTGTTTTTGCTTCCTTGATCTTCGCTTTTCCGATTTTTTCCACATAAGATTTGAACATTTTAACAAGTCGGGCTAATGGCGTCTCCATATTTTTTAACAATTGATAAAGTTTATGTAAGTGCGCTGCATTTTCATTTTGAACCATTGTTTTCGCTTCGTCGAATAGAAATTCAAGTCCGTCATGAATTAGGCTTTTTTCGATTCTCAGTTTTTGCTTTGACATTGTAGACCTAACAGGATATTATTAAAATAATTTATTAAAAAATTACATTATAAAAAATAATTAGTAAAGTTATGTAGAAAATTTATTAAAAATGTATTTAACTAACCTATCCAGAAACTCTATTGCTCTGCGATCTTCATCCTGTAGAACTCTTAACACCTGTGACATGTAATTCCCAACGTCGCCACTCTCTAAGAATTTTCGAGCCTGTTGATTATAAAAATTTGATGTTTCTTCGAGAAATCGGATTTCGAATTTTTCTTGGTAGAGTTGTAATGAGTTTCGTTGTTTATAATGGCACACCTGGAATTATTGGATTCAAAATTTATGGCTTGATGGTTACCTCAGAGAATGAATTTATTGCGCATTTTACGTGATTTTTTTCTTCGGGAGATAGGTTTTCATTCATTCGCATTTTCTCTATAAAAGTCAAGCATGCCTTAACTAACTCTTCATCTATTCTAGATAGTACTTTGACTTTCCATTTTTCATATGACAAGTCTTTAACAGGTAAAACGTCATCCAGCTCTTTAAGAAGGCTTTTGGTGTTTGGTTATTATTAAGGAATTATGGGATATTCCATTCAGAATTCGGGGTCTGTTCTTTGAGAAGAATTGAAGCTGGAGTCACGGTGCGTCGAATAAACCCACCTTCGAGCAAATCAGACATACTTCCCGAATTTTGTATTCGAATTTACATAAAATTTTAAAATGTCCGCTTTCCCCCGAAATTTGAATCCTTCGACGCGTACGAATCTCAGCTACATTTCTTCTCATAGGATTGACCTCTAATTCCTAACGCGTTATGTAGTTATAGCTGGAAATATTGTCCTATTGGCTCGAGAGTGGGCTTATTCGACGCTTCAGCATCAATTCATCTCAAAGAACAGACCCCGAATTATTAATACGTGACCTAATTATAACCCACAAATGGTATTTCTAAAGTACAGTTTTCTATTTTGTTATTATTTTAAAAAACAAGCCAAGATCCCAAAGTATGTTCACTAAAAATTCGACTCGAAACAACTGCGTAAAAACTAAAGTTTACGACGCTAAAAATCAATTTTTTCCATTTTGAATAATGTGACTTTCGAGGTCCATAGGTTTAAGGCGAATAATCGGGGTACTGAATGCCCTGGGGCCTACTTAATCTAGTACAATTTAGATCGATGCGCTGCCATTCAGTGACGAGTTAAAATTAACAATTTTTCAAAAAAGACTCACTAAGTCTCGCTGACCAATCAGTTGCGCTACTGCATCATACTATACCAAGACCAGAGAAGTTTTTTATAATCAGGTAAAATTTCAAACTTCTACTGGTTTAACACTAAAGATAGTGACCACGATTGTGATTTATTAGATATTTATATATTGAATTAAAACCCGAGATAAAATTATTGATAGGATTTCATTATCCTGATAGTATTTAGCCCTCTTGTAACAAACTGGAGCGCTGTGGTTTGTTGAGCACATAAATGGCCATAGTTTTTGATGCTTGTCTCCAAGAAGTTAGAACTTAAAATTGGTCATAGAAAATTTATCCGTGATTCCAGCCAAAAAAAAGTAATTCTCTGTATTTCTGTTATTAGAATATTCGACATTTAATGATATTTTGTGTGTAGATTGGAAATTTATCAATCCAATAAACTGGAGGTTTATAGGCCGTTCAAGAGAGTTTAATAAGCAGTAATGTTTCATTCTATCGGTACAGTACAGTCATCGAATTGTCCACGGGACAAGGTTACATAAATTTATATGAATTCAAGACACCAAAGTGACTCTAATCGCTACATAATTGGAGCGATTAACATAGCTTAGCATATACTCACTGCCGCAAGCGTTTTCGATTATTTTTTACAAGAGGCTTAAAATAAATTAAAAATAAATTTAAAACAATAATTTCTTTAAAAATCGTAAGAAAATTAAAACCTCGGCTTTTAAATATAGTTTGTTCTAAAATCAGTTACGCTAGGGTTTTACACATTTTATTTGATGCCTTAAAAACCACCCTGGAGATAATTGCACTTCCATAGAGTCATAACGTTTCAGTTCAATATGATTTAAATTTAAATACCGACAGATATTATTTGTTTCGTTTGTCGCTCGTTTATAACTGGCCCACTTTTCACAATAAGTTTCCAACAATTCTGCACCCGTTAGCTGATGTAATCCATTAGAAATATAATCTGCCCTTTCTGCCAAAAATGACGATATCTTATTATATAACTCCGTTGATTTAGGTTCAGGGGCAATACATATTCTGTAAACTCGGCCATATTGCTAATATAATGTTAATTAAATTAATTTAATAATTTCTACTTACTTGGGTGTACATTGCTCGTGGTAATTTAGCATCAAAGGCCAGATTGAGATTTTTCCTCAACTCTGCCCATTCCATGTCAAAATCTATTTCTTGGGGCTGTAAACTCGAAACCATTTCTGTCCCTAAATAATTAATGCACGAGAGAATATGATTCATATAAAAATGATTATTTTTATTACAGAATATTGATTCCAGATAAGAAGTCGGCTAATGGAATAATCGTTGAAGATATAAACAAGATAATTTGAGAATTCGAGCATTAAATGTATTCAGATAGAGCGAATGGCAAATACAATTCCGGATTAATAATCATAACATCAAAAGATTTTGTCGGAAAGGAAATAGCATAATTTCTTTGCTGTCACTGTACACGAGTTAAGATAGATTTACTCATCATCGCTTGATTCGCTTGATTGATTATTGTAAGCGTCACATCCAGTCTTTATTTGTCCCATTGCTGATTGTAAGCGCGATTTTACTAAAATATACGTCGATAAAAATGTTTTTATAAAAAATTAAATAAGTGTCCAGAAATTTTTTAATACTGGGAACAATTTTTGATTTCGGTCCAGGAACACGGATATCAGATAATACAGCACACGTCATTGAAAATAAAAATGGGCGTAATATGCATAAAAAAATTCTCTGGACGAGAAAAAACAAGCATTGAGTAAAATGAGCGTAGTATCTAGAACCCAAAAATTTATATCAAAACCGAAGCATAGAGTATCTGGAAATTATATAAATCATGATTTTTTCCCAGGTTAAAATATTAGCTAACATGCTTGCACATATTACTAAGCCTGCACTAGGGTAATCAGATGTTCCGCCTTTCGGTCTGTTTTTTGGGTACTCCTGTTTTTTAATATTGTCCCGGTTTTCTTAATTGTTGCCGTAGTCTGCGTACACTAAACCCAAACAGGCAGGTAACAAAATGTTCTAGGGGTATACGTCTGAAATATGGTGACTCACTCCAGACTTGAGAAAAAATTTCGTGGATAATCCTATTTTTAGTGAATAATCCTTTTCCCGGAATTGCCATTTTCAGAGAAATATAATTACTCCTATTATAATAGGAGTATTATAAGATCACAAGGTATGTTTACTAAATTATAATAAAATCGAAAAGTGAAAAATTCGTGATTTTATCACTTTTTGAAAATTTGTACTTTAGAA
>SCLF01052745.1:0-11860 GCA_004367975.1 Mesochordaeus erythrocephalus
TTTTCAGAATGTCCAAATTTATACTCCTTCGTACAGTTAACCCCCTCTAAAGACAGACATGTCAAACAGACCTTTTTTTAGCGTTAATGTTAGCTCATAGAAGCATCATTAGAGCGACCCCGAATTCTTTACATGTGACCTAGTTATTGCCCAAAAATGGGAATTCCAAAAAATGTTCAAATGTGATTTTGTGAAGTATGTCGGATTGGCTCGAAAGTGGGCTTAATGGACGCGTAATGACTCAAGCTCCAATTACTCTCAGAGGACTGACTCCGAATTCTTAACACGTGACCAGTTATAGGCCCACAAAGTTATAGCCCAAATTATCAAAAACTGACAAAATCACAGCTTTTTCACTTTTCGCTTTTTTTATGATTGGGAAAACATCCCACGTGCCCAAAGTATGTTCACGAAAAATTTGACTCGAATCGATGTCCGAGAAGTGCCTAATACCGGAAAAAATTACATTTCGACAATGTGGCTTTCTAGGTCCATAGCTTTAAAACAAATAATGACGGTATGTTTGCGATACTTTTGTTGGATGCCCAAGGGCCTTATTAATCTAGCACGATTTAATTGGGTGAGCTGCCATGCTTCTATGAGCATGTCTGTCTTTAGAGGGGTTTAACTGTACGAAGGAGTATAAATTTGGGCAGTCTGAAAATAGATTCGGAACCGCAAGAACAAACTCTATCAGACTGGTTAGGTCTCGTTAAAAGTTCGTAAACAGATAGCCGTGTAATAGACAATACTGACAATACAGAGATCTTTATCGCTAATTTGTTTTTTTTTCACTCTTTACAAAATGTTATTGACACTGTACACTTATTGGTCAATTCTTTTCTGTTAGCTGCGGTGATTGGGCCTTTGAGATTTTTCAATGATGTATCGTCTACTTTAGTTCTAACTATTTCGCCGTAAGTTCGATAATTTAATGAAAATGGGCAAAATCAAATTCATTCAAATTCGAATATGAAAATAAAAAATGTTGGGCAGGACCCACAGATAAATGTTGTATCACTGATTTTAAATTCCAGCTCCTAGAGATTAAATATCAAAAACTGTAGCCATTTTTGTGATCGAAAAACCACATCCCCCTCGTTTTGCAAAGAGGGTTAAACTACGTAAAATTCAAGATAATGGAGGTAATTTAGCACTCGTGATAGCATACATATTCCAGTCATATTGACTGGATGTCCAATCTGTGATAAGTGCTACATTTCAGTTCGAAATGAAATGACTCTGCATGACATACAATTATAATGACTGAATACATATGTTAAACACGAAAATTTCATTTACCTCCACCTTGTGTTCCCCCGAAATAGGGAGGGGTACAAGCATATTGATCGTAGACCAAATCTATTGAAAAGTGTATACCGAAAGTATATAAAATGATGTAATGTTCACCAAAACTGGTCCGAATTCACTAGTATTGTCTACAAAGTACTGTAAATGCAAGCGGCCTTACTATGCAAGCATTCTGAACTTCACAAGCAGCTTGCTTTTTGAATAAAATCTAATGAAACTGTATTATTTGAACGCATATTCACCCTTGGCGTTTTAGAAAACAAAACATTTATTCTAATTCTGGAGATTGAAATAATTGGATTAGTCACCGTACCGAAAGGTAACCAAAATAGTGCCTGAGACATTCTTAAAAAATGTACCTGAAAGATATATATACTAACCCCAGATTTGAGGAAAATTTCAATCGATTATCCATTTTTCGGTGGATGATCCCTCTCCCCAGGTATCTGTACATTTTCAGAGTAATATAGTTACTCCTATCAGTTTTGAGATCGTTTTCAAGCAATCAAACGGGTAACGCGACTTAGCGAGTCTGATAGAGTTTTTTCTTGGGGTTCCGAATCTGTTTCCAGAATCTCCAAAATTACACGGCTTCGTATAGTTAATTCCTCCTAAAGATAAACTATAACTTGGGATATATTTTTCATGCAGGATTGCGGCATAAATTTCACTGTATAATATAGCCGTTCATTAATTGGAAATGCTTTGTAAATTAAATATGATCATGCGACTGCTTTGATATCGTTGGTGTTGTATATAAGTGTCTTATTATATGGTCTTGATATTAATTTGAACACCTATATGAAAGTTGGAAATGATGGAAAATGTTATAATTTATTGGATTTATAATAAGAAGTAACTATATGTCATAATTACGTGCTCACTCTGATAGTACTCCCATCGCAATCCGCATAGGTTAAGAAATGTGTGAACGGATAATTTTCTAGTACACATTTTTTTGAAGCTCGGGTTTCTTCAGTTTTAATGCATAATTTTCTTGGTCGTTTTTTCGACTTTAGTTTAGAATTAGTAACTTGACTGGATTTAAATTTGGCAACAGCCGGATAATCCATGGAGTCGGTTATCTGGCAACTTCCATTTCGTAGATGTAATTCTGAAAGTCAAGAATTAGGTTTAGTAAAAAATATCATCATAATTATAGACTAATGATAAGATATCAACGTTGTATATAAGATACAAAAGGGGTATGTCGGATTTCATGATAATTCGTTAAACGCTAATTTAGGTTATTTAGTTTATTGAGGTTATTTAGGTTATTTAGGTTATCTAGGTTATTTAGGTTATTTAGGTTATTTAGGTTATTTAGGTTATTAGGTTATTTAGGTTATTTAGGTTATTTAGGTTATTTAGATTATTTAGGTTATTTAGGTTATTCAGGTTAATACTAATTAAGGGATTAATAAAATAATTGAATATAATGATTGAAGATAACTGGGAATTTACACTCAACAACGATTTTATTTATGGAATTTTGTTTTGAAACTTCTCAGTAGCCCTGCAAAAAGTGAACATAAATAAACTGCGATAGGTATAACATATTCAGATCAGAAGTCAGTTTAATCACAATGAGATTTAACATTTAATATAGGTTAAATTAAGGTAGGAAAAAGTGTTTTTAGGATCACGATAGATAAGCCTCTCAATGGAGAAGTTGTGTTTATTTAGAATAATTTAGAATTTTTTTTTTTTGCTTTTTATATCCCGGATTTTTAATTTTATTTTTTTTATCCGGAATTTTATTTATTTATATATTTTTTTTATTTAATTATTTTTTTGTTGTTTTTTATATTTACTTTTTAAATTTGTTCAATGATTGTTTGTTTGATCTGTACTTAAGATCTTTTTTATTTTTGTTAATGGTTTTTTTTTACCCAGGATCTTTTTTAATAGTGCCTAATCAAAAAGTCGAATAAGATTAATACAATAAATGAATCAGAGGCCTGCTGATACTGATATCTTATACCATATGGACTCTGGTATAATGCCGGGTATATACATAGTAAATAAATCAGTATGCCTTATATTATCCATTTGCCAGCTGCTTCACTAAGGTCCCATTAATTAATAACAGAGATCTGAGAATATTGTACAGTATTGGAAATTGATAATTCGTAAGTAGCCTAAATAATAATGACCAGATGTTAAGGGGTTAAAATAGATCAACGTACCATATGATAGCTAACACTTTTATTATGGTGCTTGATGTCACAGTTAATAGGACTGGTGGTCAGTCCATACTCCCTTACCTCTAAACCAAGGTTAGACCCAAAGATTTTTTTAGAAATAAATTTAAAAATATGAATTGAATTCTAAAATTTCAAAAAGTGACAAAATCACGGCTTTTTCACTTTTCTATTTCTTTATGATTTAAAAAACTGCCAGGATACCAAGATATATTCACTGAAAATTCGACTCGAAAACACCGAGAAAAGCCTAGAATACAAGACTAAATGTGTCCATTTCGAGGTTCACAGCTTTAAAAGAAATAATCGCAGTATGTGTCTTATTGAATGCCCAGGCACCTAATTAATCCAGCACGATTTTTTCGGTGAGCTGCCATGCCCCCATGAGTTAAAATTAATGTTTTTTTAAAACAGATTATTTGTTGTTCTTAGGGCGGTTAACAATAAGACGACGTGTAATTTTGGATATTCTGAAAACAGATTCACTATCAGACTTGCTAAGTCTCGTTAACCGTTTGATGGCACTTTACATAGGGGGTAGGAGGAAGCTTTTGATACATGTGTACCAGATTTGTAACTTACTGGTGTCCCGCTTTTTGACTGTGAAAAAATGTCTCGTTTTTGATAAAAACCGGTCTCTTCACCACTGCTGTAACTCAAAAAGGAACAGAAAGTTCTATTAATAACCGCATATCTGCATACGTCTTCCAGTTTCATTGTTTATCTTCCTTCTTTTTGAAGAAAATTCTGGCAATAATTAATACCTCGGTAATTCTAGAAAAATCAAGAACAAATTCTTGAATAATGTTCTCCTGGGACTCCTACACAGGTTAAGGATAATTACCAAATTTTAATACGTTGCTGGAAATGTATCAAACTTTACAGTGTTCAAACTAACATTGTGAGAATTCTATGATTAGTTGGTTATACAAAATAGGATAATAAACTACACATAATAGACAAATACTATGGCACCATCACAAACATAATGTAAATAACGAGGGATTTAATAGAAAGGTCATTCTGTACAGATATGAGCGTATTCGTAAAGTAAGAATGACGCGATTATTCGTTAATCTGTATTCTGTTAGGGCAAACCCGCTACATTAGGGCAAATGTTTCCGCTGTTTTCCAATCACGTGCTCCTTCCTTCGTTGGTGCAGCTAGTGCAGTCGTATTTCGTGTCCCAATATCTGTTTACTTAACAATCCTGTCCACCGGCAGCAAAGATAATTGCAGCCCTTGCGAGATCCGTAAAAAGGCTAGACCCTATATACACTGGGAATGTAGTCACTCAGTCCTGATGCTACGTAACTAGTTGGATAGTGGGTCTAAAGGCGAATCGATGAATTTGTATTCCACCAATCACTTAGTAGGATAATTACTTGATGGATTCTATTGCGCATGTGGCAGACTTTGGGCCCAATACTCGTTACTGGTACATTGCATATGCTTTGGTGTTTTGCCTGAACCCAGATGCGTGAGGACGTACCTACAGCAATTTTTCTAGGTTAACATTTACGACTGAACATACCACCTCTGCTAACCAGGTTATTAGAATACAACTCATATGAGTTAAATAATAATTTTAGAAATTTTCAAGACAAAACTGGAAGAAAATCCTAAAATTGAAAAAAGGTGTTAGAGAAACTTGGACCCGGAAAAGGGGATATTACGGGTAAATACTAAGGGGAAATATCTGTACTACACACTATGGTGTCGTAGGTGTTATAAACTGTGTTATATAGTAATATAGACATAGTGTCATGTTAACAGTTTATGTTGTTAACATCATGGTTAATTACATACTAAAGACTCCTCTTTATTAAGATAGTATCGTCAGTCATTCCGGCAGTGACTATAGTGTTTATAATAGTGTTTATAAACACCGGAATGGGGTAAGCCAAATATTGAGGACATAGTTGAACAAGGGCGATACAACGGGCTTATACAACGGGCGAGTGAAAAGACACTCGAACAAACATAGAAGAAACTAACATGAATGGGAACAGACAAGTGCACAATGGGAAAAAAGGGTTTGGGTGTCAACCCAGTAGCAAGGAGAGTTCTTCAAAAGTGGAGCGCTACGCAGCATTACTTAACTAAATACTGTATAACGAAGATCGATTACAAGTTGTATATCTTTTTTATTCAGAAAATGTTAGTAGATGAACAAGAAGTGGACGTCTGTGGACTTTAATGGCAAGACGTGATAATGCAGCATATAATAACAAAATATTCATTCACACTGCAGTCGATTGTAATAAATGTGAATCATTATCAAGTAAAGAAAAGTATGAAATAGTTGCGCTGAAATATATCCCCAGGTAGACATTCGGGCATAATTCATGTTGAGTAAAACTCATGGAACTAGAATTAGACTCTGAGGCAATAACGTACCATACGAGTTGGGATTGGGATATCACGATGTTAATTCCTACACAGTGCTGCACGTGAAATAGGCAGTAAATTCACCAGCCGCGGTTTTATCACAAAACTGCAGGGGGATTGCTTACATGTTCAACGTGATTAACTTCATATAAGATATATTCATTAATTTGGAATGTCTGAGGCAAAACAGACCACAATCTAGTAGTTTTATTGGATTCATAATGGTCTGGGGAACCTTTGAAGCTTGGCAAAATATTGCATAATGAATAAAATACAAGCTCATACTTTAACATCAATGACATTTGGTCCCCCTAAAAATTCTGAGGAACTTGGGGTATTCGAAAAAACTATCTTTCGAAGAAGCTGATCAAAGCCCCAAGTGATACACAAGATGGAGACTTCGTAAAAGTGGTCAAAGAAAAAGATACAAATACAATAGTAGTTGCACTTCTTGAAGTTCTTAGTTAACTAAAATAGTTAATAAAACTGGTTTACTGAAATTACTCGTGATGACCTGATGAAATGAAAGGCTTGACTATCT
Source organism: Mesochordaeus erythrocephalus (assembly GCA_004367975.1). Classification (NCBI taxonomy): domain Eukaryota; kingdom Metazoa; phylum Chordata; class Appendicularia; order Copelata; family Oikopleuridae; genus Mesochordaeus; species Mesochordaeus erythrocephalus. The sequence continues at coordinate 6,448 of SCLF01052745.1, forward strand.
TAGCAGATAGTCATTGATCAAAGGGCTTCGTGATTGCTTGCTGATTTAATGATTAGAACAGATTCATGTTGTACATAGCAATAGGCATAAAGGGTGGACTTGTTATTAATTATATGACATAATTATTTGGATTATGCCTGGCTTGATTTATTGAAATCGTGCTTGAACATTTAGAATACGAAAATTGGTACTCAGTAACAATTATTACGGAGCTGAAAAGTTCCATCATTTAGAGTGCGTTACTTTAGGTTATAATAGGAATAACTGTTATGACGGGATACGGGAAGTTAATCACAAGCTTTCATTATTATTTGGAAATACATACGAAGGAGAAGGAATGGTTAACGAGGAATGCCTTTTCGGGAGGCAGTTATGTTGACAAATGCTAACCTCAAGTACTACTCGAAAAGTTCCATTATATATATTTGCTCTAGATTATCTCCTGTTTTTAGCGTTTTTGAGACCTTAGACATGGTTTAATTTTTGCTTGACCACAAGCGACTCCCTATATTTGACGTGAAATTTGTGGGAACTATTTTTAGACCGGAAGTACCGCCGAAAGTGAGAGCTGAAGACCGGTAGTTGATTATTTTGAATCGCTAAGTAGACCAAATTGTTACCGAGACGACCTCTAGTGGAAAACCGTTTTAAAAAATTTAAGTATCTACAATTACTTAGTAAATGTCACTTTAAAAAAAATAGTTTTTTATAGATTAAGAAAGCTGTGTCTTAGATAGGAAAAAGTTATGCAGCATTCCCCCTTAGAATTTTACTACTCATATTTTACTCTACCTAATGACCAGGAATTTTGACACAAAATTAACCTAAGAAGGTAAACCTAGTTCGTTGACAAACGAAATAGGTGTTCCTGTAAATTTGATTTTATCGATTGTCAATTATTTCTGGAGATTTGTGTTTTCGTTGCTTAGTTCTTCTAGTTATCAATTGTACGTGTATGTCATTGAATTTGAAATAAGAGGGGAACCGATTTCAACATTTAATTCGTATTGAGAATGCAGGTGATACGGACCAGGCTCCTAGAGAACTAACAGAAAGAGAACTAGAGAGCTAGAGAACTAACAGAAAGAAGACTCATATAGAGACGCGTAGGTGTATTTTCGGCTTAAAACATGTATTCGAGGTATTATTGTTAATGTTAAAAATTCCGAATATTTCTCTAGCGTTAAAAGAAGATGCAAATAATTCTTCGGTCTTATCTACTTGTCAATTACATCATCTTTGCAACCATAATCGGAGCTGAAATCGTACCGACAGTGGATACAATTGCGTAATGGTCCAAATTCACTGGTAATGACTAGAAACGACTGTAAACTGAACGGTATATTTTCAACGCATATTCATCCTTGACGTTTTTGGAAACAAATAATATATTAGTATTCTGGAGACTGAATTAATTGGATTAATATCATTGGTCATAAGAAACCAATAAGGTGTCTGAGACATACTTACCCGCAAGCTGCACGGATAGACCTGAAATCTGTGTAGTTTGACAACCGCTAGTGAAACTCCTAATTTCAGCTCTGGATCAATGTTTTAATCTTGTTGATTATGGGTATAATGGCTACTTTTAATAGACAATTTCCTATATATTTACTAACATTCAAGCTGTTTTCGGTCAAATTATGTCATTCTTGACCTTATGGGGAATACTTACTGCGGCATTATATCTACTTATGGGCTTATTTGCAATATCCGCCTACGCACTCTATTATTATTCAGAATTTGTACTTTCACTCATCGCCCTCTACTTATGTACCAACCTGGGGCGTTTTTCGACACGAAAATTTGGGATTGATTTGGTGATATTTTTATCTCACATTTCTCGCCTCATCTAGCTGTAGCCTACCTACGCATTTTGTTAATGTTCATCAGATTAGAGCAGAGTTTCCTTTCCGAAAAGCCTGTTGGAGAGGTAATTTATTAAATATGCATATATATAATAGATGTATAATAATTAGGAATAACTTAGACGGCCACTTGGATAGGTGTGCGTAAGTAAGCGATATGGAGACACACTTGGATTTGGGTATTAACTCTGCTACACCAATAAGGTCAATTACTTTTCGTATATGAAAGTAATGATTAGAAGCTTTCATACGCACAATCGTAGGATGAGCCAATGAAACAAACCATTTATTTTTATATTTTGGAAAATTTCAAAAATGTCAAGTGTTAAAAATCGAAGCGGTTCCTTATATATAGCACAATTAGAATGTGACAGACGACAAATGTTAGGGTTAAATAAAGCATTGGGTTTAAGTAGGGAGAAAAAGTGGGTTGGCTTATATTTTGCTTGTGCCAGGTTCTAATTGCGCCCAACCCTAATAGAAACGGGAAGTTCTTTAATGAAATATTTAGCATTAACGTCTTCAAGATAACGCAAAACAAATAAATATATCTAATTTGTATCAAAGTCAATTTCGAAATTTTCAAAAATATAAAAATAAACGTTTTGTTACTAATATTGTGCGTATAAAAGCTTCCAATTCTGAGCTACTCATCATTAATTTAATATATGAAAAGCAATTGACCTTATTTTATGTAGGAGTGACTACTCACGTGACTACTCTTTCATCACTAAGTTATACATTTAAATCGATAAATGTTATTCATTTGTTATTATATTGTAAACGATACTCGAAATTGCCTTAAAATTTAGCTTGATTAAAGATTCGGTCCTTAACGATCTAATGTTATTTCTCTTTTTGAAGATATCTACCTTGGTTACGGTATTAATTTTAAACAAATTACCGATGTCACATATGAACCGGGCAAAGCACTGGGAGTTAATAATAGTTACCTTTATTTTTCTCTTCCTCCGGGAGTCTGAGTAAACTTCTGCTTCTGCACTCGAGGTGAGACACTAGAACAGGCTGGCTTGTTTGGTTCAATCTCCTCTATGGTCTGAGAGGCATGTATCTCTATGGACAGGGGGATTCTAAGTCAGGATCCACGACACCGGGTTCATAGAAACTGGCCTCTGCCATTTAATCACTGTAAATCTATAGTTAGTTTACTGGAAATCAAAATAAAACCTTGGCAATAAAATATTTTTTCAACTTTTTTACTGAATGTGAATATGAATACAAAATTTGACTTATCAGACAAATAATTTTATTAAGTGATCCAATTAATAGATTGAAATTTATAATATGTGATTTAAGTCTGTGATCATGATTTTCTGAATGGACGAAAATAAATATAAAAAATATTCGGAAGCTAGAATGCAACATAAAAATATACCATAGTTTTATAAGTATATACCACTATAAGTCGGATGTGAGGAATCGATCGATCAAAAGGAAATGCATCCCCAGTCATATCTTACATTCATGCTAACGACAGGGGCAATATAGATGTAGTGTCATTCATGTCACAGGCTGTGATGTATCCTTATGTTTTAAATATATAAATATATGAATTTACAAATTGAATTATTTCACTAAGTCCTTTCTAGTTACATACCTGTCATTTCTATACTCATTTAAAAGTGTGACTATTCTAAATGTAAACAGAAAAATCTAGAAGAATATGATCCTGGATGTAGGACAACACCCGTACGCATTATAAGCAAGAATATATATATTTATCATAAATAAGAATGCTTGCACTAAACCTTATTGTTTTCAGTTTTATCAAGTGTATGTCAACTGTTTAAAACAACGTTAAAGACATTAACAATTTAATTGATGAGCTGTTACTTGCAAGTCGTCCGGAAATCATGACAGAAAGAATAATTAGAAGAATAGAACGAATGCTTATTATATATAAATCAAAACATCTATTGCATACAATTATAAGATCACGACAGACTCTGAGATTGCGCACAAATTATTATAAATAAATAATAAATATTATAATATATATATAATAATTATACATGTTCTCCATAGACCTGGGGTGTATAAGTCTTCCAATGGAACTTGATTAATTGTATTTAACATTCTGACGTCCGAGTGCCTCCTAAACACACGTTTTTGGCTTAAAATAAATGTGTGCTTAGATTTATCGGTCCCTTGATTTGGGATATGATGTAAATAGCTAAGAGTGTAGATATTTGATTTAAATAAACATTTGTCGTCAGATGAACTCTGACATGTGAATGATTGTATTTTTAGGGTCAGTTCCGGTAAACATTCCAGGTAGATGGGTACCCTAAACTAAGTGAAACACAGCTGTCTTAAATCGTAAAAAAGGTATTTTTCGGATAACTTCAAATATTCTTTCCTAAATATTTTTCATTATTTATATTTATGTTCGTTAATTAATAAATTATTAATTTTAATTTAAAGTAGCTTGGGATTCCCCATTTTCCCAAACCGACCGAAAGCCTTGCGGGTAAACACCATATTTACTTCCGCCACTGTATTCCGTAACTTTTTGTAAATGAGTGATGTTGTTGTCCATTCGACCAATAAGGTTGCGGTATAATGAGGACGTATGATCAGCATGTATGATTCGCGTAAAACTTTCCATACAGGAATATCTGGAATACGGTACGATGCCGAACTGTTTAATAATAACAATAGAATAATGCATTATTTGATTGTAATAGAATAGTAAAAACCACGATTTTTCTTAGCAGACTATGCTTTCAATACTATTTTCAAGTTACTGACGGGATTTCCTGAAGCAGTTTGGTCTGTTATAAATTGCTCAGGAAAGCTTGTTCGAAAGAGAATCAAAATAAATACCAAACAAGATAAATATATTCAATTGTAGGTTAGTCCTAGGTTTATTTTATACGTTTAACTGTTTACTTGTTAAAATAGGTAGTCTTTGATCAATGATGTATAAATAATGGGACCGCGAGAATATGCGCAAAGTGTTTCCGCAGATTCCCGACACCCATCCCTTTTTACTCAATATGCAGGAACTCATATTGGTAGTTGTTCGTTTCCATCAGACATATAGAAATCCCTCAATAAAGAAAAATGTAATCGTGTCTAATTCACAAATTTGTTTTCGGAAACATCTCCAATTCGTTTCCATTTCACTTGAAAAGTAGTAAATATTTTTCATATAATTTGTGTCATGAGTTAGCTGAATCTTCAAGCTTTCCACTGATATACTTAGCTAACTTTATATATGTTAAAATATATTATTAGTTAAAATCCACACTTTCAATCGTCTTCGCGCCAAAAAATTGTATTTTTCTCTTCATTGTGTGAATGTTACTGCATTTGAGCATGAAATTATAATCACTAACCGGTAGGTATACTCAAAGTGTTTTCTACTCACTGATGTCTGTTAATTAGGCCTCGGTGGGACAACAGTCGTTAACGCAAGCACCGCTTAGTCTTTTTACTGAGGTCTATACTCGTTTCCCGCTGTGAATCCGATCAACGAACTGAACGATGACTATCTCTACATAAATAATACACTGACCGGT
>SCLF01052856.1:0-11857 GCA_004367975.1 Mesochordaeus erythrocephalus
GTATATTTGCGATACTTTTGTTGGATGCCCAGGGGCCTAATTAAGCCAGCACGATTTAGTTTGGTGAGCTGTCATGCTCTTATTAGCCACAATTAGCGTTTAAAAAAAAGGTCGGTTTGACATGTCTGTCTTTAAAGGGGGTCATTCTAAAAATAGATTCGGAACCGCAAGAACAAACTCTATCAGACTGGCTAGGTCTCGTTAAAAGTTCGTAAACAGTTTAGACCCCCCGGGGGGCTCGATCAGACAAGTGTGTCCGAGGTTAGTTCTGCAGTGCATTGAAAATTTACCTGCAGATGTTATGTAACAAGCATAGAATTTTATCTTGATGAATTAGCAATTATTTTATTATGAAGAAATTATTTGTTGAATTCGGCTCGCTTCTTCTGCCAAGACTTGTTTTTTGTCTATCAGATGCCGTAAAGAATTGCAAAAGTCAATGGCATCTTGCTCATTCTAAATATGTTAATTAGGGTACACGTCGTCACTAAATGACCGGTTTGTTTCATAATTAATTATTTGAGTCGACCACATTTTTAACCGTCAAGTGAGTAAGCGCGTTGATATTAGGTGTACGGAACAAATGTGCTTTCATTGATCGCTGATCAATAGGCGCGTCACGAAAGATAACTAATGGTGACTTAATTCAAGGACCTGCCGGGCCATAAACGAATTGGAGATGAAAATTCCGCCTACGATCGGACAATTTCTTCAACATCAGCACCTTTATTATAAATTAAAATACAAACTCACTAGTCTCGTTGTAAATTTAGCCAGTTAATCAGTAGATACCATTTCGCGTTTTTTCTCTAGATACCGCACATGGCCCTTTCGGGGCAGGTCTAAACACCCTGCTCTTCGTTTCCATCTCCCTTAGTAACTAATCAATATTTTTTAATGAAATTTTCAGTGTTAGTTAGCTAAAGGTTCATGCTTAGAAATTAGTCTTCTAGAAGTAGCACACTAAGGAAGAATGTAATTTTATTCGTTGATAATTCCATTGTTAGGACCAATTTGAATTACATTTTCACATCCGTAAATCAATTTTCCGACGTAAAAAAAACTTGCACCAGTAAATTTTAGCTGTCTATCCAATGCAACAAAAAAAATAAGTTATAATTATTATAAATATTAAAATACGCTGCTTGGATACGCTCTCACTTGCAACTGTTTTTCCCCTATTACGATTACCCATGAATATACTAAAATCACATTTATAGGATTAAAAAACTAAGGCTTCATGCTTTCAATGTGTGTATTAACTTTGTGGAACTTTCTTTGAACGGTACCCTAGAGGTTAATGAAGATTTCTATTCTCTAAATTTTCCATCCTTACAATTTATAGCACTTTATCAATGAAGTGGATGAATGTTTAATAATAAAATTCAGACTATTAGATCCTTAATCGTGCCAATTCGTTTCATACATCGCGAGATATTGTTGAAAGAAAGGACCGCTTTCTTTTAATCTCTTACATGTGAAGAGGTTGTATTTTGAGTCATCTATAAAGAGACCGCACCACACTTAACTACTATAAAAATATATATTAATAACATATTGATAGGTGCACAAATCCATATTACGATTACGGTAACCAGTTGGGGACATTTTTACAAATCTCTGTCCCGCTCTATTTGGTGTCTCGCTTTCCATTTGGTTACCCTAATAGCGTAGAGGTGGCCTCTCCCACCTCTTGATACAAAATCGCTGGCGGTTCTTCTAACCCATTTCTTAACCTCCTCGAATATGATCACAGCAATTTTTGATTGTGAACAGGAAATAACCTGATATGATTTTATTTACTGAAAGTCACTGATATTTAATTCTCTAAATTCTAAACTATTATTTTCTCCTAAATTTCTTTTTCTTCCAAGTCTTATTCTTGGCTTTTAGTCTTTCTATGAAATTAGTTTAAGTTATGGTTTCCGAATTTTCCCTACTTCGATTTTAAAGAAATATTATAAATCGCGAAACTTATAACTTAGATGTTATAACACGCAAGTCATGTTAACCTTTGGTGTTCTCCGGTTAAATGTAGGAAGACAAAATCCTAACGGCCGCATACGAAAATGTATAGAGGTATATTAGTTTTGAAATTATGAACAATATTCCATTTTGTATTTTTGTTTTTTCGCTTTTTAAAATATATACCCTTTTTTCAGCACATGCTCTCCTTTGCTTTTCGCGATTCACGCCACATTACTATCGATGAAGTTCTACGCGAGCAGTCTTCCTTGTATAGTAATGTCATAAATACGAAAGAAGGGAACTGGCGACAATATCTGGTCGGAGTATCAAAAGCTGAGCAGTGGTTGAACGACTCTCGATATGACCCTGTGAATACTACTTATGTAGATGAATTGGTGATAGATTTCACCATTGACGGGTTTCAAGCTCGCGATTACTTGAACCTTATTGGTACGTTATTTTTGTTCTTAATTGTTAAATTTAATATGTTGCACGAAGACAAATGTTGACTCAACATGGTAAGTTAAATAAAACGGACCCAAACACACTTTTTGGTGTCTTCTTGTTTCCAATTGGGCAATAAATTAATATGTATCTTCCATTTTGAAACTCCAATGAAACCTAATAAATTTTAACATAAGTTTTAAATTTTTGTTTTGAATTTTTCCATTTTTTTCCAATATAATATTGAATATTTTGTATTGATAGTCACATTTGTTGTAGCTCGCGATGTTCTAGTAAATTCTACTGGTCATTTCGAAAGAAAAATTCATTATCGCAGAGCAGAAGAGCTGAGTCCGCAAATACTTGGCAATGCCCACCTAGCGGAATGGTTGGCATTTGGGCAAAATGAACTGGGATTAGATGCGGAAACGGAACGCGAATTGCGTCAAGTGATACGAGCAAGGGTGTCCTATGATGTAATATTTTTTTTTTATAATAAACTGGTTTTGTGTTATATTTCGTTTCTGTTAATTATTTATTTATTATTAATTAATCTTTATTTATTTTAGCATGAATTTTACTGCCTTTACGAAACGAAACGCTACGCGATTCATTGAGGGTTATAGGGTTTAGAGGAATGATCTTAGTAGTTCTGACCATTAAAAGGATGAAATATTAGCCGGGGGATTTTTGAAATTCGATTTCAAAAATGTGAGTGTAACCGTGCACACTTAAAATTTCATTCGTCAGAAAAGTATATAGAATCGTGAGCATTTTCTATATTTTGTTTCTAGATTCCAGGTGAAACCAGAAATGCTGGGTGAGCTCCAGTTGCCAGATCACCTCGATCTCCGGTTATTTAATTTGGTTTTCAGGAAAATTGGATTCTTTTTATTTTGTAAAAATAACTAATAGTTTTAACTATGAAGTTCATAGTTAAAATTATAATTTATATGAATTTGTATGATTTTTTATTTGCATGCATTTTGTGGAAGTATTGTTTCTTTAAGAGAGATTTTGATAAGATTTTGATAAAATATTATCTAAACCTCTCGTGGCATCGCTTTCCTTTTAAATTATTTCTCTTTTTTATTATTTGTATCACAGGTGTTTGCATAATGGGCTGGAATTTGATTAGGTTTCGCGAATTGAGAATTTATTAATTCAGGAAGTGTAATTATTTTAGATGTTGTTATAGATATTTTTGTTTGGTTACGAAAATTAGGATTTTTTTATAGTTTGTTTTCTAAGCTTAAATATTTAAAATTTTGTACTTAGGTAGTATTAGTTCACCTAGTGGTTCACTTGTTGAGAAACTTCCAGCCCCTGTTGGCATATTTAAATTTTTGAGTAAAATGTTGGGTTTTGTGATGTAAATAGGGTTTCGTAGAGAGTCCACGCGATGTCACGACGTATTATCTATACTATAGATGGGTGACTAGGATTAGGGACTAGGCTTAGGCCTCTATTATTTCTGACATGACCTTGAAGCAACGAAGTGTTTTACGAAGCGAACGTTGGGCCTGCTAAATTAGCTAGGGAATAAACTCGCCGCGATACTTCGAGTCCCGATTGTCCGTACCGGAAGTATTTTTTAGTGGAACTAAAATTGGTTCGAACCCTTTCTCTTTATATTTTAATATTTCAACTTTCAAAACCTTCAAATTTATCGCTTATTTTAATTTAAGTCCAATACTGTTCCCTTTTTTTAAACATATGGAAATATTTGTAATGTTTCTTATATAAATATCGCGAAAGTATAAATATAAAGTATAATATAATATAATAATAATAAATATAAAGTATAAATAAGTATAAATATGAATTTATTGTTTTGTTTTCCGATTTCTAGTCTCTTTATAAGTGCCCGGATTTTTTTATTTTTATTAGTCAACTCGGTTGATTTCTATACGGAATAATTTGTTCTTGTAAAATGTCGTCTAGTTCTATCATTTCAAAATTCTCTGACATATGTGAAGATATTGTAGTAGGACGGAAAGGTTGGATTTTTTCAAAATTTATTATAGGATCGAGATTATTTAATAAATTCTTTTCCGGAAATAGATATCTTGTAGGTGCTAAACCTACATTGTATAATACATTTTGTAAAAATTTTACTACGAAATTGGGGCAAATATGTTTGTAAAGTTTCCTTCTAAAGGACTATAAATGCCAAATATTTGACTTCCTTTGGAAACTACTTCACTTATTCGCGAAAACAGATCCATCTAGGGTGTGTATTCCCTAAATCCGAATCTTTTTTCGCTAAAATTCATTTTTCCTGGAAATTTACCGAAATTACTATCCACAATTTCATAGTCTCATTTTTTCAAAAGGGGTATTTAGTTTAATAAAATCTCCTTCTTTTAACCTTTTATCTTTCTCATTAATGGATACTGCATTATACTACTAGTTGTATATTGAATTGATTTAGAGTTTCCTTTACCATAGCAGCCGTATGCCATGATGCATTGTCGCATCTGAGTTCCACATATACTGCATCTGTTATATGAGGACATAACGCGACTTTTGTCATTGCTACTAATGCCACAAATTTCACGCTTGTCATAGGATGATCGTATGGAACCGCCATCATGAATCTTGAAAAAGATTCTGTGGCTAATATAAAACGAAAAACGTTGCCCTTAAAAGTCCTTGTTACCTCGTCAACAAGCATTACTGTGTCTAAATCTTTTCTAAAGCCTTCTTCGATTTTTCGAAAGCGGATATTAAATCTAGAGATGGATTTATCCTGTCTTTCGTGTCTCCTTTTGTGAACTATCTTAGGTCTCTCAGACTATCGGAACTTTGGTGAAGAAAACGCGATAGAAACGCTAGTTGACCTATATAAGATCACATTTTTCTCACTGTGGTTAGACCTAGGAAGCTGTAGGTCTTAAATAAACCGAACTGCCTTTTAAACGCAGTCCATATCTTTTGCACGTGTTGAAGAAAGCATCTAATACTTCTATGAAATTCCAGAATTTTCCAGAATATCCTCATTAGCACTTGGATAACCTCTTGGGCTGGTGGTGCCCACCCTTATGGCACTCTTGTAAAACAGTACGTTCCCATATCTGGTACTGCTATACAAAAATAGGGCCATACACTTTTATGCAGTCTGACACAGTAGGTTTGGAATTTACCACTATTCTTAACGCGCTTAATATATCTATAGTTTTTCCTTCGTCGTCTTTTTTTTTATTGGCATTACTTGAAGTATGTTTTTTGGTATCTTTGACGTTTACTAAAACTCCGTTTGCTATTTCCGATAAAGCTTTCTTTACTATAGCTTGTTTATTTGTTGCGCTCATTTTTTGTTGTCACTTCTCAATTAGATCATTTTTCAATAATTTTCGGGCGGAAATCGCACCGAAATAGATAGAATAGTGTAACATTCACCAAAAATCGTGAGAACTGCAGGCTACAGTGACTTACTATACAATCAATATAAATGCCACAAGCAGTTTGATTGGGAACAAATCCGAGTAAAAACTATATAGGCTAAAAATGGCAAATATTTTAAAAGTTGCCTGAGGGTTATACAAACAAAAGGTTAACTGTTACACTAGTGTCAAGAGACTTAGCTAGTCTGATAGTTTTTTCTCATTACAGGATGTTCAAAATTAAACTCCTTCGTACAGTTAACCCCCAAAAACCCCTATTGTGAAGTCTTAAATTACCATAACTTGAGTAATGTAAAACTTTGCTCGTGAAGCCAAACTCTATAACATATCAAGTCTTAAGGGTATTTGATAGATTTTCTCATAGACATTTGATCAGAAACAATCCGATGAAATTCAAAAAGCCATGAATGAAGATGATTGGTTTCAATATTATTTCGCAAGCTACGGTTAGTTACAAAATATGAATATATTATGTATAAATATTAATAATAATAACGCGCGTGGAATTTAAACGCTCCCAATCATACAGTTTTCGCGAGTGTATGTATATTAAGATGTTAATACCCGTTAAAGGGACACTAAAACACAATTGTCTGTTCTATAACTAGTACCTGTATTTACCATTAACAATTTCAAATAAAAACTTTCAAACTTATACTAATGGCAACGTTACAATTGGCAGCCGTATATTTTTTCTCGAGCCGTCGTATCGGCTCGATTTTTATCAAAAATCTGATCTATGCAAAAAACAGTGGAAGACGAATAATCGCATTGTACGAATAGGTTTAATCAACGAGCGTCTCCTCATCAGCTATAACCTTGATGACACTGTCATCCGAATATGCCTAAAACAACCTGTCAGACATTGGACATATTTTGCGTAAATTATTTTTGATATAGGCTAGATTTACCAGCTTTCCATTTTCCTCATATTTATCTCGAAATCGGTGACATGATTTAAGTTAAAGTCCTATTAATAAGTACAATGCATCTAAAGCTGTATAAAATAGGTTTACCTGGCGACTGAGAAAATCTTTAGCGAGGTGAGTAAATATGACCCAGTCTTCAGGATCCATTGAATCACCCACATCGTATGATATTTTGTAGTCAAGAATTGGCAATAATGATTGAGTGTCTGCGCTCCTTACGGTGGAAATGAATAAAACTAAAAGTAGATATATATATTACAACATTTTCGTAGGTCCATAAGTTCTGATCGTCTTCCTTAGGGATGACTTTCAAAGGTTTACAAAACGAATGAATGAGAACAAATGAATTTTATGAAACCACTATACTATAAACCCTGTTGATAAAGCACAGAGTACACCGTGGGACATTTATGCATGAATCGATCAGGGTATCAGGGGTCATGGGCGATGTAAATACCAATTAAAAATTGCTTCCGAAAACTAGCACACATATGGAGCATAATGATTTGTTTTAATAGAAGGAAGTCTGTTATATCTTGTTCGCGTATGATCCTTCGATTATATAATCCGAATGATCGATTCGAGCCTGTGTTATCGTTGTAGTTAGTGCATATTGTGAGTATTGTGGACTACACATATGCCTAAAGATCGCTGTTTCTGTTGGTGCTTGAATTTTGTTTTCTTCTACATGATTTTCCAATTTGTATAATTAGTAGTAGTTTTAATGCACCAGCTAAACTATTTAACTCTCGTTTACGACTGACTTAATGTACTACCCTGGTTCTTCGTATTATTAATTCTGCGAACTTGATAGTTCGTGACTTGTTACACATCTGCGGTATATCGGAGTGCTACGATTTTCAGATTGTGTGGAGTTTTGGTTAATGGGAAAGAAACGTTTCAGGCAATTCTAGCAATAGCCATGACTGCTTTGGTTTCCCTTTTCTGAGTGGCAGATACGTTTATAGGCTGACTTTTATGAATACGTCGTTAATGCGTGGACCGAAAATGTGGCTTGTGAATGGGATTGAAGCGGGAACGCATGGAGCTTTAAAATATACTGCCTTACTCACATTCTTCTGTATGGTTTATGGAAAGATTTCACTTTATAAGTATATTGGTCCAACCCAAGTGAGTGCCACACGATACATAGGTTATGATTTGAGTCGAAGTGAAGTGACAGTCCAGTTAGGTATAGTCCGTATATGGTTGGCGGTTTTGGTTGACTAGTCCTGTTGATCTGAGAAACCCTTCAGGCTGACTGACAGGGAAAACTGTTGAGAGCTTGCGATTACGGAAACACCAGATATGGTAGTATATTCGTCGTGGACTTTCAAGCGGACTAAAAAAATGGGACGGAATGTCCCAAGTGCAAAAAACAAGGATATGGGAACTAGCGGCAGGAGGCGGAATTCGTGCCCAGGTAGAATCGCTTTGACCAGCAACGAAAGTTAGTAGCCTAGAATAAATGCTAACGATGGAAGTTGTGAACATGGATGATCGAATTTTGCACATTTATATCAGAGGTGTATAAATTTCAAATAACAAGTTTTCCATATGAAGCCATCCGTCGTGGAGTGGATGCAAGGTTTTTAGAGAGACGGGTAAGACTATCCGGCATCGAAAATATAAACGAAGAGACGATTTAAGGATTCATTAACGTTTACACTTCTCCTGTTAGGCACAAGGGCATAGCATATGATAGAAAGAGAAAGAACAATATAACGTTGAAGCATTGGAACAACTTAAAACCAAAAAGTTGCGGAAACAATTAGTTTGGGAACGTCGAGACGAAATATTTGAAAATTGTTATTCGCAAATCAGAGTAGTCCTAAAATCTGACAAAAAAAATTAGAACAGAGCGGATCATTCGTTATATACACATTGGATAACTGGTTGCAAAGTGGGGCTATCCTACTGATGAGGGAAGATGAGCAAACTGAGTTGGAAACTCCATTACTTCTGGCAGCACTGGACGCTTTACCCAGGATATAATAATATGCAGGTGTCACAAAGTGATGGAAGAGCAATCAGATGAAAGGTTTGGCACAAATTATTGAAGTAATTAGACAAGATGCACACAGTTAGATGATAAGATAGGGTTTTAGTTGAAATTAAATAATGGGAGTGGTACACTCACGGCATTCGCTTTTGAAGGCCACAGATTTAAATATTTCGGTATGCCACTTGGGCTTCCCACCAACTTGATTGTTATCAGCTATATACGCAGAAAAGGAAATTATAGCGTCGTTATACCATGATGATCTCTGTTCATGGACACATATATCACATTAGTGACACAAGAAAAAATTCCCGTGAATAGTTTTTTGGAATTCTTCATATCGATCGATAAAAGAATAATAGATCCGAAAATGGAAAGGCAATTCCTTGGAATAAAACTCAGTAAAAGATTGGCAACGATTGAAGTTCCAGAACAAAAGTGGCTTACGGTTACAAAATTTTGTAAAGATTTAACGTCTCAAAATAAATTATATTTGAATGAACTGGAAGGGCTATGAGCTATTGCCGTTCGTTTCCGGCTGCCGTGTCAACCAATGAATTGTTATATCCGCCAAATGATTAGGACCATCACACAAGCAAACAAGACTAGTGAAAACAGCTGGATTATCTGAAGATAATGAAATCCTGGCTTATAAATGAAACAGTAGTAATGCACAATGTAGTCTTATTCGCAGATACGAGGCGTCGGGATATAGATGGTTGTTACTAAACTCAAACAAAGAGATTACACGCTATTGCAATGAAAGAACTTAAAGATATGCTGAGAGATAAGAAAGTGATATATGAACCTAGAAAGTTCAAATGAGCTGTTAAATGAGAAAATCATGCCCCAAGTTATATTTAATAAACGACAGAATGGCATAGGGATTCGATTCACGGTAGATGCAATGACAACAAATATTTTCGCGCTATCACAAAAACAGTTTCATATATACTATCAAATGTCCTTGGATATATAAAGAGTAATATTAAGCATACAAGATTAGTGCTCATAGGAAATCTGTCTGTGGAATGGCCTTTAGCATTAACAAGGCTGATGTGCCGAATATTTGTGGTGTGAAATTATGTGCCTCTTTCAATATGAAACAACGGGCATTTTTTGCTAAAGTGTAACTGTTCAAGGATGAAGAATTTGAAAACAGAAGGAAGGAAAATTACTTATTGTATATTGATTAAACACAACTGGCTAATTAAAATATAGAATCATAAACGGTAACCACCCTCATTGAAATCTTTCTCCTAGATGTCGGCAATTCAGCAGAAGAAATAGAATGAGAAACCTTGGAGCTGCTTGTCATACAGAAACACGCTAGAACGTAAACGTCAACTAATCGAGAACGATTTTCGGATAAGATTGTCAAAATGGGCAAGATTAAGCAGAAAATGACAACGAAAGTGATCGGAGTAAACTTTATTGTAAAACGAGGAACACAGCTATATTTTGATGAAGTATTGGCTGTTTTCGAGGAATTATACATGTTTATTTACTCACCTGTAAGATGTTGGTTGAAGAACAAGACACCAGTCATATATCTTTTGTGGCCAGAACCATAGCTGACTTTGCTAGGGACTATTGCAGCGGCAGTAACGCGTCATCTAAGATGGGTATGAAACAGAAAACTTGGCTCAGATGGATAGCATGCGAACATTCTAAAAGAGTTGCCTGGAGTTTTAACTAGCTTTATTAGAGTACATATTTTAAAAAATGTGTGAAGCACAATACTGTGATCGATGTCTTCAGTAGTTGCATAGGGCTGATGATGGTCATTAATATGACGGAAACTATACCTTTGGTTCGATCTATTCAACAAATAGCGACCAAGGAAATGGTAGCAGCGAAAACGCACAACTAGCACCACGTATAGCTAGACTCACCCTGTCGAACGAAATTCAGGCAGAAACTTTTGTTCCTATGAAGTTTGGGCTATTTGATCAATTTCTGGAATATTCAAAACAAGAATATTAGCGTAAACTCAACATGTGCTTAAGTGGACTACCGAAATAAATTCGACAGGCAATTGGATTTCAATAAATTAGAAACCAAAGCAGCAAAGTTTCTCAACGTGGATTTAATATTTGTACAATCCCTACCCCCAGTTAGTTACGAAAACTCGTTTCAAACCCTGTAACTAACTGGGGGTGTTCCGAGTGTTAGCTTTTAACTAACTCTAATTTCAGTGCTCACTACGGACTCTTCCAAACTCTCGATGCTCAGCGATTTCTCAATATGATTAAACTGTGATGTTCTCAATATGATGTTCTCAATTGCACTGTTTCCAATCGATATGCTCAATGAAATGGATACGAAATTTTGTATATTTAATAAATATATATTTGAAAAACGTGTGTTATTTTTTTCCGTCAAAGTGGAGTGAAGTCTCATGTTTTCGTCCATCCAATACCAAAACCAATCAAAGCGATGACATGCCCTGAGGTAGCGACCCTCCATGAACCATCGTGTTCAATGTCCAGTGAAATCACTTTTTTATCCAAGGGTGCCGCGAATGTTCTCATTTTGTACCCCAAAAACTAAGCATTCATTGGTCGAGAGTGAATCCAGTCCATGTAAGAGAGCGCCACCATTTGCCACCAAAAGTGAGCTAGTCCCTCATTGGCCGACAGCCTCAGTGCTAGCATACCACAGAGAGCGCCACCTCATGGGTGACTCATATTTTTAATAATATTGTAAAAAATAGGAGCTCTTATTGGCTCAGAGATAAAACCTAATAAACGTAGGTGTAAACACAGTTTTTTGGATTTATAGAAAAGAGACATGTGTAGGTTAACCTAATTCATTTTAAGCATACATAGTAGAAAAGCGTGGGTTCACAACCCACTACGAATAGTGAAAATAAATAGTGAAATAAATAAATAAGTAAGTTCATGACATTGAATATTTACAAGGGTAGTTTATAGAGAAACTAACACGAGTTAGCTAGAAAATGTTCCGAGTTAGTTACAAAATTTTATTTTGAAGTTTAACTTATGTTATTTTTTTGTGAAATAACTGCAGTTGTTGTAAGTTCCCAGATTTTGATCTCGGTTTAGAAACTTTTACAGCGGTTTCTGCTATTATAACAACTTCTA